>JAULJZ010150399.1:0-10043 GCA_032270985.1 Heliamphora pulchella | reverse complement strand
GATCTTGAGGAGTGGACGTAGGCTAAGATCAAGCCGAACCACTATAAATCGCTGGTGTCTGATTCTTTATCTCTATCTCTCTTCTTTTGATATTTGCTTGATTTCACATTTGCATATATAGTTGTCTGGCAATTAAAAAAAAAAGGGGGCTTTCTGAAAAAGTTTTTTTTGGTTTAAATCTCTTTTTCTGCTAAAGAAACCCAATTCACCCCCCATCTTGGGTTGCTTAGTTCTAACACTGAATGTTGGCATCCACATTGTGTGAAGTCAAAAATGCCACATCGCACTTTGTCGCATTTGGTGGTTAGCTACATTAAAATCGATTTGGTTTTACAAATCGTTAAGTTGGTTGCGTTAGATTGAATTTCACCACTTTGTGCTCTTGATTTCTAGTTTTTACAAAAGAAAAAAAAAGAGAAGAGTTTTGGGCTTGAAATGGGATGCTTAAACCGTGAGGTCCATTTCAAAGCTATGCCAAACACTGAGATCATTGATGAATTCTCTCTTCATAAGAATGACTTGGTTGGAATAATCCATCCAAATATAGATTGTATTGTGACGATTTCCTCTCTTTTATTTTATCGTTGGCTATTTTTACTCATTAGTCCTATGATCTCATTTTTTATGGTAAGATTAATGTTTATGAATTAACATAACAAAAAAGTATTATTTGCTGGATAATGCAGGGCCGTGATCAATTGAAGGGAAAGCCACTATATGTACTTGTGGAGTCTCACTAGTAACTTCAGATGACGATACTGCTATTTTATTGCCGTGTTGCAGAATGGTAAACTGTACATCGATCAGAGGGCTATTGTTGGCTTTATCTCACCTGAATCTCCCTGCATTATTTTTCTCCCCCCATTCGTTTGATGGTTGAAACCATTCATCTTTTTAATGTAGAAACACCAAATTTATGCCATTGGGTTGTTGAGCAAATGCTTGTATGGACTTCCCACATTTTCTCTATAGGATGAATTTGTGCAACTCAGCTTCAATTTGTTTTGGAATGGTCCTTCCCAATTAGCCTTTGCGTCATGTGGGTAGTGAGTACATCTTATGGTTTTGTTGCAAATGAACTTCAAGAGTCTCTTTTAACCAACCAATCCCCCATGGTGTAACATGTACTAATTCGGGTATCTGTAGCCCCTCAAATGACATATTTGTGGTGTTTGGTGGAGTTTTTCTCAAATTGCTTATCAAACTTTTTTCATATTTATGTTTTTTTTCCATCACTTTTTTGATCCCTCTGGTCACGAGAAATGTAAAAAGTAACTTTTGTATGACTTATGTTGAGAAATGTAAAAAGTAACTTTTGTATGACTAATGTTGAAATAAAATTTAGTAAAGACAGAAAAATTAAGTCATCTTTTTTTTTTTTTGAAAACAACTTTTGTTGTCTTTTCTAATTTTTTTTTTATAAATATTTTTTTCATGTGAACCTTTTATTTAAATGATTCCTTGTTAGGAGAGAAACCGAAAAAGGTTAAAAAAAATAGTAGGATGAAAAATCATATATATATATATATAGTTGAGATTCGTCATATCTAAAAACACTTAATATATACTAACTATAGACAAGTTAATTTGAGTTGATCCCAAATTAAAAAATATAACCCACAATTAATACATTTTTTTTAATTTTTTTTATTCAACCTATCAAACTTAACTTATTTATTCACATAAATTGCACAAATTGAGTTTAACTGAGGAAACACAGCTAAATATTGCTATCACATCATTCTACTTTTACCACTATCATCACATCACCTTAGGTCATTTATATATTAATATTATCATATTATTATTGCATTTTTAGAATTAAACAAAAATACTTTTGTTAGAGATATTTTTGGACCAAGTAAATGGTACATTAGAAGAAGAAGGAATAAAAAAAAGGCCAGGTAAATAAGGAAGAAAAGGAAAATTGGTTTTGATAAATGCAAGGAGCTGGTTCTTACTAATGTCAATTTATTTTTCAACAAAGTTATATACTTAGAAATAAAATTCAAATAAATATCCAAAATATAATTTAAATGACTAAAATTTATATTTAATAAAATAAAAATATACTCTAATTGAATCTTAACTATTCAAATTACACTCTGAGTACTTTTTAAAATTTTATTTTTAAATACATAGCATTACTATTTATTTTTACAACTGATAGATGATAAGAAAACAAGGCAATACCGCACGTGAATCAAACACTACCAACTCGCCATTGTCCCCACTCACTGAGTCAAACACTACCCGCTCGAAACCCACCAAACCCATCTTTTTACAAACCCGACCCGCTATTACTCGGCATACCAGCATGGCCCTTCGCCCCCTCCCGCCGCCGGCGCTCTCGTGAGCTCCACCACTCTCGGAAAACGTACATATCGCCCCCTTCCTTCCGCGAAACGCCCACGTGCCACCGCCCCCCGCTTCGTTACCCGGGCATCCAGACGTGGGACCCAAGCAGTGGAACCTCATCACCTCGTTCCCATCCGCCACACATCGAGCTTGGTCATCGCAGCTAACGTCCATGGCGGCGCCGGCGCCGGAAACAGCGCGGGATTTCACCATGTCCCTGTATTCCTCGAACCGGGTCATGGTTCTGGATAAATTCTGGATCTTGAAGACCATCTCGACCCTACCCGAGAAGGATTTGGGTGCCCACCTCGTGTGGAATATTATCTCCACCACGTTGCGCGACGGGTGGTTCTCATGGAGTTCAGTGAGAGCAGGAAATAATGGGTTCTGAGCACGCGAGTTTGTGTTGGGCCGAACGCATTTCGTGGGGTTCGAACAGGGTTCGGGTTTTCTTAAATTATGTCGTCCCTTTGGCGGCGGCGGCGGCGGTGGAGCTGGTGCTTTGGGTATTTCCCTGGGTTTTTGATTTACAGTTTCAATGACATCTTTGAGGGTTTGGACGCTTTTTCTGCAACTGGAAGAGGTGGCGGGGACGAGCCGGTGTTTTGGGTTTGTGTGGTGGGGGAGGACGACGTCGTCTAATGCTCTGGATTTGCATTTTAACGACTTGACCCACCTTGTCGTCATGAACGACGGAAATGAAGCAGAGTGCGCGGCCGACGCACTTCTCTTTCTCTCTCTATATATGTTTTTGTCTAGGTTCTTCTTCGTCTTCCTCGCTCGTATCCGGTTTGAGCCGAAGAGGCGTGGCGCGATATTAAAACGATTATGGTTGTCAATCAGCCGAGTTTTTTTTTTTAAAATTATATTTATCCTTCTAGATATTAATTTAAAACACAAGAATTGTCGTAAATTTGAGTCAAAATATAATCAAATTCAACTCACAAAGTCTTATTATTGATTCATGCAATCAAATCAAAGAAGAATAACAAAAAAAATAAATTTAGTCAACCACAAACAAAATACATGTATAATTTTACGTAGTTCGATAATAAGTACTTGCCTACATAAACTCACACTTTTATTAGATATTTAAAAAAAAAGCAAAATGCATGTATAATTTTATGTAGTTCAACAATGAGTACTTATGTGCATAAACTCACATTTTTATTAAATATTTGAAAAAAAAGCAAAATACGTGTATAATTTTACATAGTTCAATAATGAATACTTGCGTGCATAAACTCACACTTCTATTAGATATTTAAAAAAAAAAAAAAGTACAAAAGTTTCAAAAGTTAAGAGAAAAAAAAATAACCCTAAAATATAAAGATGGTTTTTCTTCGGATTAAGATGAATTTTCTTCTAATTTTTTTTAAAGCATATATGATGAAGCATTTTGACTGATTATTTAGTGCTCTTAAAGCAATGCCTCATCGTAAATTAATAAGTAATCTCGAAGTGCAATATTGGCGATGCTATTTATATGGTACTTTTAATAAATATAAATGATCATAATTTATATTATATAAGTTATTTTTTATTTCTTAACTACTCAATAAAAACGAGTCATCATATTCTTACCGTAAAATTTATCGTCACGATATTAAATAAAGTACTGTATAAAATTGTCATGTGGTACTCTGGAATCACTGAATAATTAATTATACTTAGTACCATTTACTAAATGACAACTCATGTAAAATACTAACACAAAATTAATGAATCCTACTGTATAAATCAATAACTATCATGTTGGAACATTGCATCGACTTGCTCTAAGAACAATAAATAATTACTTCATTTCCTGTCATGAAATCACTGTTCACTTTAGTTTGGAGTAAAGTTGGACGATGTCCAGCAGTTTCACCGGGAGGCCACAACATTGAGATGTGCAAAACCCTAATTATTGCTCTTAAACCAATATTACTTTCATGCACCAACGCCCAACTAACTCATGAATGAAACACCCACAAAACAAGGAGTAATTTATTCAGTGGATTGGTCTTGGTACAGTATGTGATATTAATTACGTTATGCTTATATTTAAAAACATTATTGATCTATATTTATTGAGTAAGTAAAAAATAAAAATAATTTATTTAGTGTGAATTAAATATTTTTATTTATTAAAAGAACAACATAAACAATTTTATGTGGTGCTCTGAAAATATCAAACAATTTTTCCAAAACAAGATGCCCAAAATTTGAGAATTTTCTATTCATATAGTGTGAAAGTTCTATTGTTAAAAGAATTTTTATACATCTTTAAAATTTTAAACAAACCACCATTGGTCTTTGACTTGAAAGTAATAATATTAATTTTCTGCACAACTTTTCTATTTTTATAACATTACTCCCATCATTATTACTTGCACAACCTGTCAATTGAATTTGCATTTTCAGACTTTAATGCTCAATTAATCTTTGAACATTATTCCATGCCAGAATGGCAGCATGGGCAGGAGGCTCCTTGTCAATCTTAATAGGATATTGAGTTGCTCTGAGATATGAAATGGTGTTAACTAAATGTGCTTTTTGCAAGAGATTTTTTTATTTAGCAAATTGTGAGAACTTGATGTACTCATTAACTGAGCATTCTTCATAGTATATACCATAAAGATGACTCGAATCTCCACGCTCTTTAGCACGAGAAGTATTGCTGGCGAAAGTTATTGGTTCAAATTTAATAATAGGTAGAACTTAGCTTATGTTTGACTTAGTTTTTTTTAAAAGTTTTTTTTGCTTGAAAACCTTTAAAAAAGCTCACTAGTTTGGCCTAAGTTAATTTTTTCTATATTTTTTTATATTTATTTTTTTATTAAAAAATCAAAAAATTTTAAAAAAAAACTAGTCCAAACACAAACTTATTATATAATAGAGTTATTAGCAAGGTTGGGTAGAAGGCAGGGTTCAAACTATTCAAACACAGTAGGGGGCTGGTCCCCATGGTGTTTGAATAGTTCCATTGGCCCCTATGTGAGAGCTTTGAGATATATTTTTTAAATGTCTCTCTCTACATATTATCCACATATTGTATTTTAAAAAATACCCATACCTTAGATAAAAATTAAGCACAAAGAGAAAAAATAAGGGGTGCCATGAGAAGCTTATCACTTTTCATTCAACAATATTCACACACAAATATAGATCCATTACTTAGGCCCTGATTGGCAATCAGGTTTTTGATTTTTTGGGTCAAAACACAAAAAAACAATTTTGCCTGTTTGGTAAAAAAACAAAAAAGCTAAAATGTTAAATCAAAATACAAACTTTCAGAATATTCAAATTAGACTTTCAGCACTTTTAAATTATAATAATACTATTTTTCATAATTTATTTACTACCACTACTAACTACTTATAATTGTTAATATTAAATATAAAAAAGAGTAAAAATGTCAGCTTTGAACAAAAAGTAAAAAAATTAGCTTTTTACCCAAATATCTAACTTAAAAAAAGCTAGCGTAAAAGCTTAATTATCAAACAACCTAGTTTGAACTTAATTTAATATTTTTGACTAAAAATGTAAAAAAGTAAAATAGTTAGTTTTTAAGCTAGCAATCGGCCTTTAATTTCAAGAAAATTGTAAAAAAAATTCTTGAACTATTGATTCAATAGCTGCTAAACAAATGAACTTTTAATTTTTTCAATTAACTAGGTACTTAAATAATTCAATTTCAACTAATTTGGATTTAATTTTAAACACCGATGAAAAATGGACAAAGAGATTCACAACAAAATAAAAGATGATTTTATTATGGATTCTTTTGTTTTTATAATTCAAAGGAAATTGCTAACAAAATTAATATTTAATCAATTATATAAGACTTTAGTTGGGAAATGAAAAAATGTCAAGTTTGATTTTGATAAACAATGGGTTTAAATGTATAAACATCCATATGCTTGTTTTTTTCGTATAATTTTTAGACTGTATATATGTTAATCTCATTTAGTATGTATTACCTTAATGAAATATTTTTTTTAATTAAAAAGAATAAATTAAATTAATAAAAAAAAATGTTTATAACTGCCCCTGTGATGGTAAATACTGATTCCGTCCTTGGTAGGAAGGTGTTTTTTTATGAAATAAGTACGATGCCTAATTATACTGTTGATCTATAAAATTAACAGAATAATAAAGCTTAATTTATTAATTATTAATTCACTAATTGATATGGCAATATCATTCAAATATTTAATTTATGATTTTAGTTAGTATTATATATAGAAAAAGAATCAAATGTAAATTATAGAAAGTCTATGTACCATTATTTTCTACTATTTCTACAAAGTCAAATTTAAACATTAATTATTAAATACTATTAAATTATGATAACTTTCTCAATATTTTCTTCACAGGTATAATTTATATTATCTTAATTTTTAATAACTCAAGTAAAATTTAAATATTATTTATATTATTAAAATATATTTATTTTATTCCGTGCGTAGCACGGGTTAAAGTGCTAGTTGTTTATATGGCACTTTCATTTAATAACATAGTAAAAAATACTTTGGGTAAAATAATATGAGATCATCCTCATTGGATAGATAGAAAATAAGAATAACTCATTTAATATATATCAAATATTTTTATTTATCGAAAACACCACTTGAAATCTAATAATTTTCCATTTTCAAATTTCTACTAATGCACACAAACATGATTTTGGAAACCCAATGTGGGTGCTAAATTTTTATGCGGGGCAATTATGTCTTTTCACTAGTCATTTTATGCATAAAAGTGGGTGATCACTCTAAAAGTTTCTAAGTACACCTATATTTTTATTTTTACTTTGAATGTAAATTTACCAGCATAATCTCCAACGAAAACTTTTCATCATCATTTTTTCTTACTCCTACCACTATTAGTCATTGCCGAAGAACCGCCTCGCCCTGTCCCGTCCCCCACCATCGCCATACTTCTCGTCCCCCACCATCGCCATACTTCTCGCACTCTGACCCTCCATACCCCGGGGCAGATGCCCTCTAGCTAGGACTAGTGGGGACAAAAGTTCCCACTGAAAATATAAAAATATTTTTAGTACTCTTATATTTTTGTATTTTATTTCAACTATTATTTGTGCTCCAACCAAAAAATTTTAAAATATGTATAGTACATTTATATTTTTATATTTTTCTTCTATTATTATATTTGTGCCTCAACAAAATTAAACTTTTTAATTTCTTGAAAAAAATAGAATCTGTTAAGATTTGAGAAGTAATTAAATCATGGAGATGTAAGGAAAATATATAATATGAAATTCATATAAACGTTTATAAAATTAATTGTACACGCCAAAAACCTTTGTGAGTGTTTGATATTTTGTCCTACATCTTATCGATTTGATTTCTCTTTAACTTTAAATAAGTACTATATTTAAGAGTATTGAAAATTTGAACATGTTTGATTGACTTGATTAAATATAAAATTGAATTACATATTTTATGAAATTATATTTTTTTATTTAAATGCTAAAAGTAATGAGAGAATCATGTATAATTGGATAACGTTATTTTTAAAAACATGCAACATACAATATTTAAGAGAACGTAGTATTAATAATCGATCTATTTACTAATAATTCATATTAAGGCTCATAACTAGAAAGATGTATGTAAATCCTTTCTTTCACAAATTAAAGTATTACCTACTTGTGATAAAAAAAAAAAAAGAAGAAAAAAAAAAAGAAAGAATTATGAATACAATCACAATTAAGATAAAATACTATAAAAGACAAGAAATGGCATGTGGAGGAGATAAGATACATGTCCTTTTTTATTAGCTGGCATTCTCTAGCTTGTTTGTGTTGGAATCTGTGAATTTATTGGCCATTGAATTTCAGAATTCAATAGCAGAATTCAATTGCAATTGAATTGTCCATTCAATTGGCAATTGAATCCTGAGAATCAATACTATTCATGGCTATTGATTCTCCTGAAACCCCCTCTATGATGGAAGGCCTATATATGTTGTCAACCCATTCAGTTTTAGAGGAGAGAGGATCAGAGAAGGGAGAGAAGAAGAGACAGAACAGAGAAAACTACATCAGAGGTAAGAAATGAGAGATACAATTCTCAGATTATATTACAAGCTGTAAGAGAGAGAAAGACAGACGGAGTACGTTCGTAACCGATCATTGGTGGTGTTCCAACAATCGTGTAGCCGTTTTATCCTAGGAGAGTGACGCCGGTGGAAAACCTACAACACCATCGGTAGACGGTGAATCATTCTTAAGGAAACTGCGTTTGTAGGACTCGATTTGCAAATTCAATTCCTGTTATTTCTGTTATTTTATTTTTCTATAATTTCAGATTATTGTAATTGTTGAAAATTAATAAAAATATATTTTTTGAATCACCGAATATGCTTATATTTTATTTTGGTATTGAATTGTATCCCAACAGTTTGTTGGAAGATGGTGGCATTCTCAGTAATTGTATTCACCTTCACAATTTTGAATTTTCTTTTTCTGGAAGTAAAAATTCCTTTCAAAATAAACTACATTTTAAAAAAGGAGATTTAGTTGGTTTTTCAATTAATATTCAGTTGTTACTTTTTAGGAGTTTATGAAAAGTTTAAAGGGTTGATTGAATGTTTATTTTGAAAAGGGCTATTTTGCCCGTAACAAACATGGCGTTATTTTGATAAGAAGCTCTTGTTTTAAGATTATGCAAATCAAGTGTATAGGTGCATAAGATTTTTTATTGATTTAAGCATTGCACTCTATTGTAAAATGTGCAAGGAGCATCACAATTTAAATCAATGAGAGGGTGAGTATTATTAACTCACGTGGCACCAAAATGGGGGGGGGGGGGCATGACCTCCTTCCATAATTTTAAAAGTCAACTATTTTTAGTACTGGTTTATATTATTTTAATTCTTTCAGTATCTTTTTTGAATCTTGAACTCTACCTGACGATACGATTTCAGCTTCAATATTGTTAAATATGACCTAATTCAATTATTACCTTTGTATATAGTGATAACTTATTAATTTCATCACAAAAACGTGTATTATTAGTCTTCTCCTCCTCCTGTCACCTTTTCATCCCTATGCTCTTTTGGTCTTTCTCACCCCATGTCACCTTCTTATCCTATTCTCTGGCTATTTTCTTTCATAGAATAATATTAAAGATCTTACTTCCAACTTTCATTTATATAGTAAGACAAATCAGTTATGTGACTTCTATATTTAACTCAATAAATCTAACATTTGATCTTGAAAATAGAATAATATCACCTTTATTTTGTCTTAGCTCTCTTTTCAATAACGTAATTGTGAAAAATAATATACATTGGATACATTAAATCTCGCAATATAAATATTGTGTGATTTTTGTGATGGATGTTGTTTCTTAAATTGGATTCTTCAATTGGATACTTTTAAATTGTTTCATTTTAAAAGATGAGTTTTGAATTGAGTCCGGATTTTGTATTTGGGGAAGGAATTTTAGTTGTAGGACAAACATGGTTGATTTCGTTTGGAGGTTTTCTTTCTTTCTTTCTTTATTTTTTTAAAAATTTTATTATTGTTCGGAGTTCGATTATGGCCCTTATTGGCAAATTCAGCTTTATTTGTTTTTTAGTTAAAAATACAAAAAAATTAATATAATTCTGTTAGAAACAGGCAACCCAAGAGGGGGGGGGGGGGGGGGGGGGAATTGGGTTTTTTTGCTAGT
>JAULJZ010150398.1:0-10043 GCA_032270985.1 Heliamphora pulchella | reverse complement strand
TTTATTTGTGAATCTTGCGCGTTAAAACTTATTTTTTTGAACCTTTAGCTGAAATTCCCTTCTTCTTTTTTTATATGTCTCCCTCACGGACATGACAAATATTAAGTCATCATGAGTTGCATCAACCTCTTGGCATGGCTATACTTGTAGAGTGTTTTGGGTTTTGAAGTTCAATGGCATTCATAATGTTTATTGATGAAAAAATAATCAGTTTTTCATTTATGAAGGCTTTTTATTATCGAAAGGCCCAACAATGATAGTGGAGGCGCAACCCAACGTTGACGGACTGCGCTCGAAAGGCCCATGTTCAGTTGGAAATAGACCAACGAACAATACTTATCGCTATGCCATAACTGAGGCCGCTTTTCGGGCAAATTCTTTCATTTGGCCCGTCAAATTTTTAAAATTGCCGTTTTTGAAAATAATTAATTTATTAATTATTTATTCTTGACAAATCCATTTTAGGCTAGATTTTTTTTACTATCTTATTTTTTATTTTAGTTTCTAGATTTGAGGTTAAATCAAATCTTTTTATTTTTGGTATTTTTTGGATTTTCTCTTATTTTTGTTGTCAGGCAATTGTTGCCTTCTTTTCTTTACGTTTCCTAATTAAGAGAAGATTTTGTTGGTTATAAATAATGGTTGTAAGCCTTCAGGCATCTCAGTTTTTGATTGGTAAAAATTGTAGCTTTAAACTAAAATAAAAAAAATAGTTAAAATTTGTAGCAAAAATTGAGAATGTTTGGAATATATTGAAATTATAGCTAAAATTAGCAATAAGAAACTAAAAACTGCATCAAAACACATAGTCAAACATCATCAAAATTATTTCAAAGGTTGGATTGTACCCTTGCAATCCTAAAGGGCAAGATCCCGTGTGGTTATATGCTAAGTGCCAATTCGAATCGTGCTTTATGACTAATGTTCTCAATTTAACTTATCATGTTTGTATTGGAGGGATTGAAGGGCGGGATTAAACCATTTGTCCAGAGTAGTTTTTGTATCTCATATTTGGATGCAAAATAGAGGTTCAGATAAATAGTCCAAATTGGACACACAATCTCTTATTTGACGGATAACTAGTGGGAGAGGAGAGAGTGGAATAGAGAGAGAAAGGACTAAAGAGGAAGGAATTAGGCATCGCGTGGGATAGCTTTTTTTATATTGTTTTTTTCATCTTTTAGTGAAAAAAAAAATGATGTTAATTTAAACGATGATACTTTTATAATTTCTCTCGTTACAAGAAATCAAAAAAGTAAAATTTGACCAAAAAATAAAAAAAAATTCAGTTAAGACGAAAAGAGCCACTTTAAGGCTTTTATATTGCTTTTTACGTCTTTAGTGAGCTTTTTCAAAATGGCTATATTTTCCGATTTGTTTTATCACGATGAATCGAGAAAGTAAAAAAAGTAGCCTGAAAAAATAAAAAAATTCAGAAAAAACAAAAACAGGCACAAGAAAAAGTCACTAAAAAAGCCAAACCAATCAGAGCCAAGCATGAAAAACTTAATCCCTTAATCCCTCCCAAATAAACAAACACGGGAGTAGATTAATAAAGGGATAAACAATGCAAATGGATATTTAATCCCATGATTATTTGTCATGAGGAAACTTAAATCCCTCTTAATCCTATCTTTTTCAATACAAACATGGGAATCTTCAAGTTGATGCTTGCAGGTTGTTGCAGCAGGTCATATGTTAGGTGTATAGTGGATGGGTGTGATCTTTTCTCTCATTCCCACCTCACCTCATGTCATATGTATACATATTAAGCTGTTGCACAATAGCTGCTAAAACTTCTCAAATGTGTAGCCATGGTCACCATAGATCTTCCTAAGGCTATCTGTATTATCAATAGCACTTGCTATACTGAGAAGCAATTCATGTCACCACACTTGTAGAGATTCTCTCAATTCATTTTCAACTCTAGGGGGCTGTGAACAAGCTAGGAAAAAATCTTTATCTTCCGCGCGTGGAGGACACAAATAGCAACACGAGAAATGCTTAAAATCTCGAAGTTTCAATGATCTGGTCGCGAATTCAATCAACAGTTTGGAACCATCTCCTTTGGATTGAGATGGAAATCGGCGCGAAGATGGTACATATGCCTAACTTGAAACGGCATCACTTGCCTATTGGTGTGGTCTGTAGTTTTGCAGGAGATATGCTTGATCAATGCAAATAAGCCTAGCCTATTGCGAAAATAAGAGATGGGTTGAGGTGCTCGGTCAAGAATTCAAATCATCGCGCGATCATTACATGTTACTCGTTAATTTGAGTCCTCTAATTATGTTTCGGTGTCATGGTCTAATTTTGAGGAATTATCAGATCCAGAATACATTTAGGACTTAGGGTAGGGTGGTGGTGAGTTCACGAATAGGTTGCTTAAATGTTTAACAATTTTGTTGTTTTTCTACTCGTGGCGTGGGGACTAAAGCTTTTTTTGACTTTATAATAGTTATTACGATATTTGATCCGTTAGCGCTTTTATTAACTACGTCGAACCCAGTTTTTGAACATAATTGCCAATTTGCCATAGATGTCCTGCTTTTTTCTTCACACATTTTATTGATATTTTTATCCCATTCTGCAATTTTCTTGTTCTGTCTTGGCCGAAAACCAAGTTACTACGATATGTTCCTGAAGAATTACAAAGAGCTTGCTAAGAGGAGGAACTGGAAGCAGCCTTTCCTTGCTATAATGTCCTCATTCTTTCATTAAACTTTAGTACGGCCTCGTTTGGTAACTGGTCTTAAGTTGGATTTTTTGTTTTTTTGCTTAAAACTTAAAAACCCAAAGAGTTTCGTTTGGCAACTCAAAGGCTTTTAGCCTTTTAGATTTTTTGCTTTTTTACATAAACTTTTTTTATATTTTTTAAAAATATCGTAACTTTTATTATTCGCATCTATTTTTTATAAAAATTATATTTTTAAAATCCTCTCGTCAAAATGTATCAAACAAGATTCATATTGAATATAAAATTATATAAAAATAAATTTATAAAATTTATAACAACTTTAAGCTATGTTTTTTTATTTTTTGGCTTAAAATTACTTTAAGCCAATTTTTTTAGCTTATTATATTTTGGCTTAAAGTCACTCTTACAATTTACCAAACGAACTTTTTGCTTATTTAATTTAAAGCAATTTTAACTAAAAAAAATTAACTTAAAGCTAAGTTGCCAAACGAGGCCAGAAAAGGGGATATGATATAACTAGGGAGCAGGAGAGCCCATTACTATTTTTTTTTCTCTCTTTAGGATAAATAGTTTTCCATTTATATTGTGAAACTTAAATTAATAGTTCGGTAAAATTTTAAATTATTTCCAAGATAACTAATACGAGATTCCAAATTATGTTATCTCCTTATTCAATGATCAACAAAAACTCAACGATTTTTATTCCATTCTTTACTCAAATTTAACTAAACATGAATTAAATTTCTTACTATATACATAATTTTATCCATAATTCCCTAGTATATAAGAAAATATATCTGAGGCCCCTAGGATTACTTATCCTGTCCTTTCCAATCCAATCCGAAATAACAAGCAATCGTGCAAGCGCAAAAACTGTTTTCAAATATACATATAACAAATGTTTTTCTACCATCCAAAGAAATGGAGATGTTCATATATGTACTTAAAATACAGTAACCACAGCTCCATGCCTGATGTAGAAAAGAAACTAGGTATCACTGCAATTGAAGACGAATGGGTATATTTTCATTCTTAGCAGACACTGAAGGATGAAGCATGCGCTCTTAATGCTCTTATTAGCAATTGATGATGACAAAACCAAACTATGAAGGTCTTTCAAAGCCGCCACCAAGCTGCATATGTAACCATTCCGGTGACGAGCCCCGATCGTCATCCCTTGACACTTGCGAACCAATTGCCAATCCGGCCGTGTCAAATGTTTGTTGACCAAACTGAAACATGTTGTTGGCTTGTTACAACACTTTTAACGATGAAATTAAATCAAAGAGTTATTTTACGCGCGCAAATTTGAACATAGATCTAGATACACTTCTTCCACATGGGGCGAAGTTATCCATAAACTTGTATTCTGCCACGAAGAGAGAAACTTGATCCAAAGGCTAGGTGTTTCTGCCCTTGGACTGTGATCTTGTCTATATAGGCTTTGTTTTATATGCAAGATGAGATGGATTACCCTAAAAAATATGTGGGACCTAACCTTATAAGGGTTTGTTTTTTCGGACTACTAATTCCGGGTTTGTTTTCTTGGACTATTAATTCTGGGTTTGTCTTGTGAGATTGAAATGGGTAATGCAATGAATTTTGACTAACTAGTGTGTATACGGACACGTGATACGATACAAACATGCCGACATGTCAATTTTCAAAAAATAAAATATAAGACACAACACATCGGGTGCACGTTAAAAATTTATATTTTTATATATTTATTATATGTCACATATGTATTTGTTAAGTGATAATAAGAAATACACAACATATCACCGATAAAATTAAAAAGTCTTACATTTTCTCTTAGAAATGTTCCAAAATATATTTAGTGTACGTAATTTGCGTTTTGAAAAAACAAAACATTATTACTATAAAAAAATTCATCTCATAATACGTGTTCGAAGAGTTCAAGACATATCTGTCAAATGTCGAAAAAATGTATGACATTACAAATTTAATTTTTTAATTAAGACAAATTTAAAAAAAATAATACGAATTTACGAGTGTTCAAAGAGTGTCGTGTTTGACATAACACGCCACCTTCGTAGAAGTGTTCATGCTTTTTAGAGTTTCAAATTATTAGTACCATATTTTTTAATATTTTTCGTTCTTATTCAACGACCAATATAATCCTATAATTTTTATTCATTTTTATTCCATTGTAACCAAATATAAATCAAATTTCTCACAGTATACATAATCTAATCCATAATCTCTTAGTATAAAAAGAAACATGTGGGATATAAAGTATTACTTATCATTCCTACTATATCCAATTCAATACAGATTATTAAACAATGCCATATAGGATGCTTGTTAATACCAGTGGCAACTTTAGAAATTTTAGCAGGTGGTGCCATTCACAAAATTAGACCCCCATTTAATATAATAGTTTATTAATTTATTGTCGTCTTCATAAAAAATCAAATATAAATAAGTCAGTTTTGTTTGAGATATATGTTTATTTATTAGCTTATTTTGAATGTTAGTTATTTAAAAGAATTTGACATTTTTTTTTAATTTCTTTATACAATAACAATTTTTTTTGTTTGAAGAATAAAATTTTAAATTGGAGACTATTTGTCATTTTGTACCCCCACATTGCTCTTGAGGTTTCTGTTGAAGGTGAGAATAAGTCACTTATGGTAATTAGCCTTAGCTAATTTTTATCCTAAATCTTAATGACTTATTTAATAACTAATTAACCAATAAATCACATTGTATTGAGAAAAATTATTCAGTGGCCTTGTTTCTTGATTGGGGTCAATTGCATTTTTTAGTAAGGTCAATTATGGACCAATCAAAAAATAAAATACTAAAAAAACAACTAAAAAATTAAAAAAAAAAATCAATGGCGTCAATTGACCCCACCACATTAAGGGTGGCGTCTCCCCTGCTTGTTATCCACCTAGAAGTTTATAATGGTTCAATCCAATGCATGGTTCATCTACATTCTACAAATTCATAGTTCCTGCAGGATGATGAAAACTAAATTCTTGAGCAAAAGAAACTGCAATAATGCTTAGTTCTATGCATCAAAATTGTCCTAGTAACATTATCCATGTAGGGAGATATTGAGAAATATTTCTTAAGTGAATTGCGAGGGAAATGATATCTAAATTAAAAAGATTCGGGCACACACACGCTCAGGCACACATGCACACAACAAAATGAAACAATCTAACAGCCAAGGTGGATGAGCATGGACTAAGAGAACAAAAAAGGTCAATAATCCTTTGCAAACCTTGTTAGAAATGGATATTTAGAGCTTACTTCTTTTGATGGAAATCCTTCAATGTCAGGGTTCATTCTCGAGGTTACTGCTTCAAGCTTCATTGACAAGAACTACAAGAACCGGTACTTCGTCTTACTCAAGTTCAAGATTGATAGGGAACAATCTCAAATTTAATAGTGCAGTGAACCAAAGCGAAAAGAAGTGTGTACCTCAACCTGACGCTGTAGAGACTGGATATAATTAATTATCTCATCAAGAACCAATGCTTTGCCAATAACCTGGATCCAAATAAAAGCTTAAATGCAAATGAATTCCTTTGTGACTAGTTTTTAATCGTGTTTCGTTAAATAAAAGAAATGATTAATTGTTGTTTTTTTTTTAAAGAAAAGATCATGAAAAAGCCATCTCAAGAAGAACATTTCAAGTGAAAAATGACATAATGGGAAATATTTTTACTCAAAAGAAGAATTAGAAAGGAAACGGAATACAATTAGAGTGATTTGCTTGGTATTAGTCATTTGTTATAGCTTTTGCCTTGGAAAGTTATAGAAATGCACTTTATATGACTAGAAATGATTAAAAACTAGTAAAAAGCAACAACGAAGGATAGCAATAAATCCAACTTAGCAAAACTATAAACAAACCCCTCAAAAGATGAAGTTTGAGAAATGTCAACTCCCCACCTTATTACAACCAGGGACCAGGTCCTGTAGAACTTTCATTCTCTCGCTTATCTTTTCTCTCCTAGCCTGTCCAACAAGCAGCTTCAGTCAGAAAAACTTGTTTAAAAAGTTCTATTTGTATTTGCTATAAGCTGCTTTGCCATCAATTCCCAACACAATGCCACATTAATGTAAAAGGAAGTTCTAGTGAATTTTTTTTCCTTTTTCTTTTTCGCTTAGCGAAGGAACCCCTAAAGCAGGGCCACAGTGGACTCACCTTTAAGGAGTAAACCTACAAATACCTACAATTGCCTGCAAAACACGAGATCCCAAGAACCAGCAAGAGTTGAATCCAGAATCCCATGTTTACAATTCATTCCAAGTTCACTCTTATTATTAGAGTTGGGTGCTTTGAAAATTGTTTCCAATAAGAGTCGAAGGGATAGAGTAAATTACTCTTTCTGCTAGACTGTGGCTATCGGTAGCTTGACCCCGTCTTGCTCGAACATGGATGTAGTCTTGTTTTGGTGGCTTGAGCAGTTTTGATTTCTGTCCGACTGGCTTGCTTGAATTTACTTCTACTTCAGCTTTGGAATCAAGATTGTCTTCTCTAGTTCCCCCAGTCGCAATGCGCTTGCCACCATTATCAGTCTGTTCAATTGAACCAAAATTTTCAATGTTAGACTTCTAAACTTCCTGTAGTTTGTAAATGAGGTTAAATTAATTCCGATAAGCAATCCAGATTAAAACTCAGTTTCATTTTTATACTTGTCCAGCATTCCTATATTATGGGCAGCAGAGGCAATAGCCCAAGGTCATTTGCAATCCAAATAAGTGAGACGCATAGGTGAGTACAGTTTTGGTCGGTCTGGCTCAGCTTTGAAGATTGACAAAAGACCGCCAAGGCACATCTTTCTTTGAAAATACAGATGAGAACACACCCTTTACTAAAAGCAAAAAAAAACCATGAAAGGGCCTCCCCGCCTATCACTGCTAAAGATTGGTTCAAATCTCTCGCAACTAGTATAACGATCCAAATAGACCATTGGCCCAATAATTTGAGCTTAAGTTTTTGGGGCTTATGATTACCTATCTTATACTGGTGAGAAATAGAAATTAAGTCTAATACATAAAAAATCTTGTGGACTACTACTAATAACTTAAGCTTAAGTATTTTGGACCGCGTTGTTAGGTTTTTTATTCAAGTTATTGGGCAAGTGGTTCACTTGGGTCGTTATAAATAGTTTCAGAGCAAACTCTAGCTCCAATGTAAGACTTCGTGGTGGCGTAGATGGAGGAGTAGAGTCTCCAGAGAAGAGTAGAGGTCCTGGAGTTGTATATTTTGTGCACGCTAATGGACTGTTATCCACATCCCAACTAGGAGAAGAACTTTAACCACGCAACAAGAGTATCGCATATTTGAATGAGGAATATTGTGATAATCCGATAGAAATTAAA
Organism: Heliamphora pulchella; assembly: GCA_032270985.1. Taxonomy (NCBI): domain Eukaryota; kingdom Viridiplantae; phylum Streptophyta; class Magnoliopsida; order Ericales; family Sarraceniaceae; genus Heliamphora; species Heliamphora pulchella. Next base: position 1,978 of record JAULJZ010150398.1, on the reverse strand, counting down.
TCTGATATATAAAGAAATATAGGGGCTACTACTAATAACTTAAACGTAAATATTTTGGATCACGTTATTAGATTTTTTATTCAAGTTATTACGTCAGTAGTTTACTTGTGTCCTTACAGCAACCATAGCCATTGAACCTGACTTTGTACGTCAACCACTCAAGCTAAGAACACTGGAGTAATTAGCTCCGCCAGCATTCAAATGAGAAAAACCGAACCAAAATAAGTTTCAAATGAAATCGAAATCCTGGAGCGATTGTAAGAACAGAGAGAGTTTGTAAGTTAGTTTGAGAGTAATTTTCGAGAATTTTGTATAATTTCTCCTTATTGGATATCTGTTGTTGTAGACAAATTCACGAACCACATAAATATTGTCTATATGTTTGCATGTGTCTCCTGGACCTCTTTCACACAACAATCACAAACAGAAAGAATTCCAACAACTACTTTTGAACAATACTATACAAGTCAATGAGAACAAATGTTACAAATCTAGCCATATGGTAAAGTAAACATATAAATATACAGAGAGATAACGAACATATATACATATGTATACGCATATTATCCAAATTGAATTACATGGATGAAGTACCATGCCATTGCAATTGCTTGTCGAAACAACCCTGGCAGACGCATCCTCTTGAGCCGCATCACGCCGCTTCCTGGAACCGCCTCTCTGAGCCGCTCTGTGATCCAGAACCATCGGATCATTATCGGAAATTTCTCGATACACACTCGCTTTCTCCGTAAACTCGCCCAAGCCGTGCCCTAACTGCGCCCTCCTGAAGTCCAGTCTGCTGCCAGACTCACCACCATTGATCGGAAACTGCCAGATCTCCGCCAAATTGTACTGCGCCGCCGCACTCGCAGGCTGAAACGCACCGTCTCTGATCATCGTCGGCGGATCCATCTTAACTCACCACCAGATTCAAATCCGAATTACACATTACGCTCGTTCGGAGCTCATGAATTAGCCGAAAAGAGGTTTACAAACCAGGGCCAGACTTGGATCAATGGCCTTATTTCGAAGAAAGAGACTTATAGAGAGAGAGAGAGAGAGAGAGAGAGATTATGGAAGAAAACGGAGGGAACAGCAGAGCAAAAGCTGTGTGATCGTCTCCTTCGGCAGTGGAGGTAGGTGGTGACTGGTGCGCACTGTGCAAACTGGCGCTCTCTAGCTTCTCCCCACCACCAATGTGTACACTGCGGTGCGCACTGTGCATACTATGAGGAATTATTACTGTGCACACTATAAGGAATTATTGGGTAATCCGAGAGCATCACTTTTCATTGTTTCCATTACATTATTTTTTAATTAGGTAACAAAAAATACTATAAATAAAATAAAATAAATAATTGATACATTTGAAGTATTACAAGAATATAATAACTCACGTTTATCAAACAGTTAAAAAATAAAAAACAACTCTCATAATATACATAATAATAATTTTGTTTTGTCAAGAGTAATAGTACCTAATAATTTGTCGAGTAAAATAACCTTTGACTCACTTTTATTAACTATCTGAAAAAATTAGAGTAACTTCTTTATTATGTATCACAAATTAGTATTTGTTAAAAATACAATGGTAGTGCTCGATAAAATTACTGTTAGTAACTTATAAATTATCGCTTATAGTAAAAATTATAAATATTTAATAAAAATTATAACATGTAGTTAAAATAAAAAAATACAATGGTAGTGTTTGACAAAATTACTATTAGTAACTTATAAATTGTCGCTTATAGTAGAAATTATGAATATTTAATAAAAATTATAACATGTAGTTAAAATAAAAAAATAATTAAAAATTATAGCACAAATCGTGAGTGTTTAAAAAAATTTAAAACTTATAATTAAAATTAATAATAAAAAATAAAAAATTATTTTTTCTATTATTTTTCCCGGACGGTACTGTGTTTCAGGGCTAGATCACTATACCGAGTATGACAAACCTGTGTTTTTCCTCCACCGT
>JAULJZ010150397.1:0-10044 GCA_032270985.1 Heliamphora pulchella | reverse complement strand
CTCTCTTTTTTTTTTTTTTTTTTTATACTTCATTCTCAATTTTTTTAAATCTCCCAAAACCTATCTAATTTATTTATTTATACACCTTTATATTATTTATCCTCAATTTTGATTTTAATTATTTTTAATTTATATTATTAAATTTTTGGACCCCACAAAAATAAATCACAAATTATCTCCAAAAATTTTAATTATGTTATAATAATTAATCAATTAAATAAAAACGTACCAGATTAGTACACCCCTCCTAAATCCTATCCAAATGTAAAAATGCTAAGGCTTTTTCAAAGACTAGCATTTTTAAACCAAATCAATATTTGTTCTCATTTTAAAAAATCTAATCATACTTTTAGAATAATTTGTTTAATTAATAAATTTGAAAATGATAAAAAAATTATTTATCATTATTTTAAATTTATAATTTTTTACTTAATAAAACATTAACAAACTTAGTAAATAAAGTTAATATTTTAGTTTCTTAAAAAATATTGTATTATATAATATTATGTTCTGAACTTTTATATAAAAAGTGATTAATAAAATGATGTGTTTGACTTACCTAACCCAAATAGCCAATTGCAAGATTTTTTTGTTTTTACTGATTTACTATTCGCCAAAATTAAAACATGCGTTGGCAAAAAAATCTTCTCTCGATGGATGAAAATATGTGGATATTGCAAAATTTTTCTCACCAACTTTTATCGACAAGTATATTTATTTTCGCTAAAAAAATATTTTTAGATGTTTTGCCAATGCATTTTTTTCAGTCGCCAAAAGTTTATATTTACCAACTAAAAATGTCTTGCGTGGGTAAAACTATTCGTTTTATGCTAACCAGAATATATGTTTTGACTTTTGCCAAAATAGGTAACTCGTACCTAATAAATTTTATTTTACCAATGCTCCATTGGTCGCCAAAAATAAAAGATGTGTAGGTAAAACGTTTACCTCAATTTGGAGGGAAATATTTTTTGGCGCCAAATATTTGCCAACAATATTCGCCAACGAAATAGTTTGTCGTCGCTAAAAAAGATTATTTTTTTGGTTTTTTTCGATGCATTTTTTTTTTGTTGCCAATGAGTTATATTTGCAAACTAAAATTGTCTTGCGTTGGCAAAATACGTCGCCAATTATGCCTTTTCTTATAGTGAGTATGACATGATTATTGAATTCTGTTAGCCTAGAGTATGGCACGAACCCCACGTTGTTGTTATTGAGTAAATAGCTGTAGCATGGAACCCAACGAAGCATTTATTATTCACAACGAGGTGCGATGATGGCTTTGGTGATCAAATGCCATAAAAGTTTACTCTAGTGATTCTTGGTGTAGAATTTCTATTATAATCTGGGTGTATGTCGAGTTGGACATCTGCATTATATACATGGCATCTCATACTCGCATGCTTATTGACTTATCTGCTATTCTGCTATAAATTTATCTGTCTTCTTGACTATAAATTGTACTGGGTGTTATATGATATGCGTTGTGGTGAATTTTGTGCCGTGAGATTAGTTAGAAGGTTAGAGTGTTTTGCTTCTGAATTTTAGCTCATAGTATTCGTGCCACAGATGAGGAATAGTTCTTGGAGGAAGTCGCTCCAGAGGAAGAAGAAGAATTCGAAGAACTAGGTGAGTTCCAAGAGTAGGTGGACCCCGCTGATGCATTCTGAGAATTCGACACTTCTGTTTTTGTTCTTTTGTTTTAATTTTTTGCAACTCTTGTAATATCTTTAAAAATCCTTCGTGAAACTTAATTGTTATGTACTGTTAATCAGTTTAGAACTCTTTTATAATGTAATAATTAACGTATGTAAATATGAATAAATGGATAGAATATTCTTTTATTTATATTTATATATGTCCTGATGTGCCTAGAGTACGGGGCGTCACAGTATAGACCTTCAATTAAGCTCTAATTGCATCTAAATTGCTTGAGTCACCTGAAACTATGAAACGAATTAAATTATACCAAGTAACAATAATATAGAATCTAACAAATATACATATATAGTTTCAAGACTCGATTACACCCCCAACTTATATTTTGCTAGATCTCGAGCAAAACAAAATAAAAGATAACTAAATTAAATAAAATTAAACTAATTTAACTAAAATTCACTTTCATAGAATACATTGTACTTATCATGTATAATAAGTATTCAAACCCCTAGGTTACCTCTAATAAACGGGTTATAGTCTTGTAAGTGGTTTTAGAAATGATACCCAAAAATATCAATCACATGACCTTTTAGGTAATTGAGTATTATGTGAGATTCCTAAGTTTATATATGTATCAAGGCATCCAATACCACCAGTTCAAATACAAAGTAGTTAAAGAGAATAATTCTTATTCATAAAAGAACCAAACAAATGAATAAGTCAAATCTAATGTAGTATTAACTAATTGCATCTAACTTTAAATCATCATAGATTGATATGTGAAAAGTGAAGTGTCACATAACAGCATTGTTTTTAACTCATTCCATTATAAACATGTCTAAGAATTTTCTACGCCTTCGGAGTACAAGGGAGGTAAATAACTTAGTTCCTCTATTAAAAATTATTTTCTTTTTCTTTTGTAATATATATATATACACACACATACACATTTGTATTTGTATTATCATTTTTCAAACCCCCACCATTTGACGTAAACACTCCCATTTGAATTAGACCGGAGGCTCATTTATTAAATAAGTGGTCTTGTTTAAACAAGTTCTCTAAAAACTGTTCAACTTTTGACGCAAACACTCTTGCTTGAATTAAATCGGAGACCCGGTTACTTAGTGACACCACTACATTAATTGTAACAGATCTCGGTTTTTAACCGAGATTTTATTGAGTCGATCTCGGTTACAAATCGATATTTGTCCGAGTGAGATTAAAAAATGGGTACTTTTAATCTCGATAAAAAATCGAGATAAAAACTGTTTTTAATCTCGGTCAACAATCGAGACAAAATAAATTGTAATCTCGGCAAAAAATCGAGACAAAAAAATTTCAAACCAAGAAAAAAAAGATTATAATCTCGATAAAAAACCAAGACCAAAATGATCCAAAACCGAGGTGAAAAAGATTTTAATCTCGGTTAATAACTGAGACCGAAAAGATCCAAAATCGAGATAAATATACGTTTCATCTCAGTCGTAAACCGAGATAATCAATACTTTTAATCTCAGTCAAAAACGAGGATGGAAAACACTTTTAATCTCTGTCAAAAACAGAGATAAAATATATACAACCTGCATTTAAACTATTAGCATTTACAATAGTATTAGGACAGCAAAAGATGTACACAACCAATCCAGTATACACAGCTGAACTTGATCCAATATTTTCATCACAAATATCAGCAATCAATCACACACATCATATATAACAAACGCTAAGTAGCTCATATATTTCATAATATAACTCATATTCCAAATTAAGAATAAAAAAAATGTTGTTCAATATACTCCAGTTCATACCACACTTTAAGTTCTCCCAAAAAATAACCATCTTGTAGGGGAGGAAAATTCTCACAATAGAGTCTAAAAATGGCCAGAAAATGCCCACAAAAAGTCTAAAAATAGCTAGGAATATGTCTAGGAGAAGCCATGTCATGCCCTAAACTCCGGATTACATGAAACACCCACAACAACCAAGCATAAAACCCAACAGAGAATACACTCTCAAGATAAAACATACATGCATTGTATATAAACGCCAAACGACTTACATTACACGGCTCCAACGCTGGAAAAGATGTTACAACATACATGCTTCAAAAACTATCAAAAGGGAAGACTACAGATCTTCCGCCCTTCCGGCACATCCGGATCAACCTGCGTGACTGGTACCTAAAAAATATTTCAAATTCCACATCGTGAGCCAAGGCTCAGCAGATACTAAACAGCACATGCAGTATAAGCTAAACATGCTAGAAAAACGAGATGTAGTTTTTGACTCTCTTTCGAGCCATTAAAAAAATAATTTCACAAGCAAGGGAAAGCGATGATAATAACCATGTTGGATTCACAAGAGCCTCGAAAAACAGTTTGAAAATGGTTTTCACATCGCGACACCCGCGAGTCTTAAAAACAATTCGAAATTGGTATTGTCCGTCCCATAATGCAGTTCATGCAATCCATGTAACACATGTCTCCTCAAGATCTCGTTTCAACCCTTTGGATAGCACACACACCTACATTCACACAAGTGCTTCGTCAGGACCTCATTTCAGCTGACCGATAGCACACACCCATGCTTCGTCACGACCTCATTTCATCCAACTGGTAGCACGTACACATATGCCTCGTCCGGACCTCGTTTCAACCGACAAAGCGCACACACACAAGTACCTCGTCAGGACCTCATTTCAGCCGACAGAGCGTATACACACCCACACACGCACCCGTGCACCGTTAATCGAAATTAACATCTATCCCATACCATACACATATGCAACCCTAAACTATGAATTAATGCATAAAATCACGTACCAACACTACGTTTCACCAACTACGTCGCATGCCTATAAAACTCTGGGTTTTAAAGCATAAGCCACGCTACACATAACGATATCAATACCATGTAATCCACTTACATATTCTGTACATAAATAAAACAGAGTTATGAATGCACAAAGCCAGTTATAAAAGCACATAGCCACATATAACCTCACATCACGACGCCACCCACCACGTAACCCGACATCCATACACCTAGACCTACAACGCCCACATGCGCCCACACGAACAACAAACCTACAGAACTTAACCTAACCAAAGGCCAACACCAAACCCACAAACCTGGTTCTTACCAAAACCTCACCTTAAAACCAAACCACGGACTCACACTTCTCGTGCTTAACCGTCATGCACACAACCGTGCCACAACACCCAAACCTAACCATGCACATCAACCGTGCCACAACACCCAAACCTAGCTATGCACATCAACCCGAGGACGGCATCTAAACAAGCACCCGGGATCAAGACATGAACCCCGAAACCACCACACGACCAACCGATCCCCAAAAGGGATCCACAGGTATTTGAATCAACTAATCCCATAAATTAATCAATTAAATACCATAGGACACCGATTGGAAACCAAAACCTAACCACCGAACCACCAAAAACACACCCCAGCATTTCAGTCGACTGGACCCAACCCCCAGTCGACTGAACAACACACTGGAAACCACGAAAAATGCCTCAAAGCACTGTCCAGTCGACTGACCTTCGAGGTCCAGTCGACCAAACTCAAGAACCAAAATCCATTCAACTGAACTCATAGGTTCGATCGACTAAACTAGGGCGAACACCATTTTGAGCTACGGGTTCCAGCCTCCAAACGTCAAATTAACACCTCCAAACACCGATTCAACACCCTCGGACATACACACACCCAGGCCTTGCACTAAGACCTCAAACAAAACTCCCGATACCTGATTCCATCCACCGAAACCAACAAAAACAGGTTTTAAACCCAAAACTCTAACTTTTAAACAAGATCAGATCTACAACAATCTAACCGTTAAAAACACACGATTACACGTAGCACCCTTATAAGACATGAGAGTCTAAGATCCTACCTCGGTAAGTTAAAAACTCGACACCTCGAACCACGTGCAAGATCAGCTTCGCCAAAATGAAATTCTGTCCGGATGGTTGCGTAGACCACGACGCCAAAGGTAAGGATCTGCTATTGGATCATTGAAAACTGAGCCCCGGGCTCCCAAGAAGTTAGAGAAAAGGCAGAGAGAAAATGAAAAACTTACTGGAGAAGTTTTAGAAAATATCTTTATGAAAATATCTAACTCTAGATATTTATAAGCCTCCAAAATATCTTTTTTTTTTGAATTTTCAAAATTCGCACCGTAAGACCCTACGGCCCCCAGAACCTTCCCCGTATACATTTCTACCCTCAAACATGCATCAAAACGCATATAATCATGCAACGACGAAAACGCCAAACGTGCGTTGAAAAACGCCAAAAAAGAAAAGGTTTAGGGTCTCACAACTCTACCCCCCTTAAAAGAATTTTACCCCTGAAATTCAACGCAAGGTCAAAGAAACAAACCGTCGATCGCAATAGACACAGGCATACGAGATGGTCAGCCAAAACATTCCTAGGATATAGTCAAACAAGGTCAGGCATCCTAAATAATGGCCAACTATCTCCGAGACACGGGATCTACAACTCACCTTAACCACACATCCCCATCAACCACTGCCTTAACACAGCACATCTTCCGCAAAAAATCATCACCAACTCCCCAAATAGATACAACATGAAACTGGCCCAAAGCCTGCATACTCAGAAAGTACCTATGCGCACGGGAGAAACATCTGCATCATCAAGCACTGCCGACGCCCTGGATGCACTAGGAGCTGTAAGAGAATACGCTCGGGGCAACCCCATCCTGTCATGTCCACCAATACTCAGCGCTATCAGCTGTCGCACCGACTGAACTGACGTTCTCCTGTTCGTCACTCGGGAAACCTGAACTGCAGAAGGCCACTGTCAGTACTCAGATGAACCCGGCACATACGAACCCATTAGTATGTCTTCCCTGCTCGGCGCACTGCCTCCTTGAGGATAATTCCTGCGAATATGTTTGGACTGTCCACACCCGTAACAAACTGGCAGTTCCCTCCCAAGCGGCTGCACTGGTGCCAAACTCTGGGATGGCCTCGGCTGTAAGCAATCTGCCGCACGATGCCCAGGTTGCCTACATCAAAAACAGGTCAACTCCCTCTGCTCTGGCCTCCCAGACGAAGCCACTGATGGTGATGGTGCTGAAAACGGCTGTGGTCTAGATGGATAAAAGATAGGACCAGAGGACCTCTACCTCTTAGTGAAGCGTCCACCTGTCTGTACCTCCATCCCACCCTGTGATGTCCTGGCCTCTCTTGTAACCCGAGTCTTAGTCAAAGCATTCTCAACCCTCGCTGCTGCCTCCACCAGCTCTCTGAACACACGGAACCCCATCACAGCCACTCGCTCCTTGATCGCTGGCCTCAAGCCCCATTCAAACCTCATCGAAAGCAACTCGTCTGTGCACTCCACCTCTGGTGCAAATCGGGACAAGCTCGTAAACCTGGCCTCGTACTGCATAACGTCCATGGTCCCCTGGGTGAGAGTATAGAACTCCTCTCTGCACAAGTCCCTCATCGAGGCCGGGAAGTATTTCTCCAGAAACACTCCTGTAAAAGCTGCCCAAGTAATCCCCACTGTGCCCCTGGCATATCTCCACCACGCGTGTGCAGTACCCCTCAGTTGAAAGGTGGCAAAGGAAATCCGCAACTCATCCTCCATGATCTGCAGCATGTCAAGGATCCGAGTCATTAGCTCCAACCACTCTGTCGCCATAAGAGGATCAGGATCTCCAACAAAGGTAGGCGGATCCATGCGCCTGAACTCCCACATTGCAACTGTGACCCTCGCCTCAGGTACCACCTCTTTCTCCCTAACAGTCTCACCCCTAGCAACCAGCTACTGGATAGAACCAACCAGCACACGCAACAACTCTGTCACGTCCATCGGTCCCAGGGGAACATTTGCATCCCCATCATTAGGGATAAGAATATCCCCTTGGCCAACACCACGACCACGACCTCGACCTCCCCTCGCAGACATCGCGCCTATATGAAAGAAGACATCATATAAGATGCAGCACACAGCATGAACATAAACATTCAGCATATAAATATGCTAACACATAGCCACGTTGGTTCATGCTAAACAAACCCAATATACCAAGGAGAACCGATAAGAATGACACGTCAGTCTGGATAACTTACTCAGATTCTCTGCTAGAAATCACGTCAGCTAAACGCGTTTCTAACTTGGCTCCCAAGTTTGTTAATGCAAACGCCCAAAGGCAGGACTAATCAATCCAACAATTCAACCTCCATGCTCACATATACGCAACATTCACATATCTAACATGCTGACACGTCATGTTATTAAAGCATCTAAACACATGCAGTCAAGCACACGCAATCAACCTCACACGGTTTTGCACCCTCTTCTAACGGCTCTTAGGTATTCGAACCTAGAGCTCTGATACCAAGTTGTCGCGCCCCAAACTCCGGGTCACGTGAAATACCCACAACAACCAAACATAAAACCCAACCGAGAATACACTCTCAAGATAAAACATACATGCATTGTATATAAATGCCAAACGTCTTACATTACACGGCTCCAATGCCGGAAAAGATGTTACAACATACATGTTCCAAAAACTATCAAAAGGGAAGACTACAGATCTTCTGCCCTTCCGGCACCTCCGGATCAACCTGCGTGACCGGTACCTGAAAAACATTTCAAATCTCACATCGTGAGCCAAGGCTCAGCAGATACTAAACAACACATACAGTATAAGCTAAACATGCTCGCAAATGGAGATGTAATTTTTGACTCTCTTTCAAGCCATTAAAAAAATAATTTCACAAGCAAGGGAAAGCGAGGATAATAACCATGTTAGACTCACAAGAGCCTCGAAAAATAGTTTGAAAATGGTTTTCACATCGTGACACCCGCGAGTCTTAAAAACAATTCAAAATTGGTATTATCCGTCCCATAATGCAGTTCATGCAATCCATGTAACACATGTCTCCTCAGGATCTCGTTTCAACCCTTTGGATAGCACACACACCCACATTCACACAAGTGCTTCGTCAGGACCTCATTTCAGTCGACCGATAGCACACACCCATGCTTCGTCAGGTCCTCATTTTAGCCGACCAGTAGCACGTACACATATGCCTCTTCCGGACCTCATTTCAACCGATAGAGTACACACACACAAGTACCTCGTCAGAACCTCATTTCAGCCAACAGAGCGTAAACACACCCACACACGCACCCGTGCATCGTTAATCGAAATTAACATCTATTCCATACCATACACATATGCAAACCTAAACCAGAAATTAATGCATAAAATCACGTACCAACACTACGTTTCACCAAGCACGTCACATGCCTATAAAACTCTGGGTTTTAATGCATAAGCCACGCTACACATAACGATATCAATACCATGTAATCCACTTACATATTCTGTACATAAATAAAATAGAGTTATGAATGGACAAAGCCAGTTATAAAAGCACAAAGCCACATATAACCTCATATCACGACGCCACCCGCCACGTAACCCAACATCCATACACCTGGACCCACGACGCCCACACGCACCAACACGAACAACAAACCTACAAAACTTGACCTAACCAAAGGCTAACACCAAACCCACAAACCTGATTCTTACCAAAACCTCACCTTAAAACCAAACCACAGACTCACACTTCTCGTGCTTAACCGCCATGCACACAACCGTGCCACAACACCCAAACCTAACCATGCACATCAATCGTGCCACAACGCCCAAACCTAACCAGCACATTAACCCGAGAACGACATCTAAACAAGCACCTGGGATCAATACACAAACCCCGAAACCACCACACGACCAACCGATCCCCAAAAGGGATCCACATGTATTTGAATCAACTAATCCCATAAATTAATCAATTGAATACCATAGGACACCGATTGAAAATCAAAACCCAACCACTGAACCACCAAAAACACACCCCAGCACTTCAGTCGACTGGACCCAACCCCCAGTCGACTGAACAACACATTGGAAACCACAAAAAATGCCTCAAAGCACTATCCAGTCGACCGAACTCAAGAACCAAGATCCAATCGACTGAACTCATAGGTTCAGTCGACTGAACTAGGGCGAACACCGTTTTTGAGCTACGGGTTCCAGCCTCCAAACGTCAAATCAACGCCTCCAAACACCGATTCAACACCCTTGGATATACACACGCCCAGGCCTAGCACTAAGACCTCAAAAGAAACTCCTGATACCCGATTTCATCCACCGAAACCAACAAAAATAGGTTTTAAACCCAAAACCCCAACTTTTAAACAAGATCAGATCTACAATAATCTAACCGTTAAAAACACACATGATTACACGTAGCACCCTTATAAGACATGAGAGTCTAGGATCCTACCTCGGTGAGTTAAAAA
>JAULJZ010150396.1:0-10044 GCA_032270985.1 Heliamphora pulchella | reverse complement strand
CACTTATGCATACAGACACATTTTATGTGATATGGGCACCATAGGAAATTGTGTAAAGTGTTTGATACATACTTATCATGTGAAAACATTGCCTGGTGGATGTGAAAACAAAAACCTTTTTGAGGATCCAGAGATTGCAGTTCTAAGCTTAAGGATGCGTTAGTTAGGTTTTGAGAATGTATTTTGTTATTTAATCTCATCTTCCGTTTGTGGAGGCTCCTTTTTAACTACATAATTTCTGAAACTGTAAGAAGTAATAGTAGGATGAGAAATCAGTCAGCAGAAACAATTAGAATACAATAAAACCCCGCACTGCAATCGTCTAACAAAAGGAGCCTTTAAACAAGCACAACTCTTATTAGAGTGGCCTTTGAACTCTTCTTGCAAAGTGCTCGTATTGCCTTTGTCTACTTTCACACATTGGGTACAGGTTGACATATTGTTGTAATATATCTGCTTTCTTACTGCACAAGGTAACATGAACATGGATATGGGCATACGATACGTGGGATGCAAGGGGGTTTGGGTTTGAATCAGGGGATCCAAAAGTTACCCTCAACTTGACAAAAATTTCCTGAATTCATTTCTAGTTGCACCTATGAAGTGGGATAGGGTGGAAGCATGGGACTCTCGTTTTTTCGTTTTTTGACATGAGGTGAACGGGCATTTGGATAGGTTTCATTTTTTAAACTCGTTAAAAAGTATTAACAACTCTTACAAGAAATTGATTTGGTTTCAAAATCATGTCGATACGTGTTCCTGCACATCGAACACCATCAGAAACCTGTGACAAAATATCACGAAAAATATTGCCACATGTTATGCATGCAAAATGTAAGAAGTATGGTGGTTCTTTAACAGATAGCCCTCAAACACACGAGGCTTAAGTGAAGTACTCAAAAGGCTTTATAAAGGCATCAAAGCCTAAACCATGGTTTTAAATTGCGGTATTAGGGGAGTAATGGTCGTGTTGTAGCGGTATTTGGAGTATCAACCAACTTGCAGAATCAAAAACTGAGCTTGTAACATTTTTTCATGCACATCAAATACTAAAACCTCATTGATTAGCATTCTCTGACCTTGTTTATCACAATTTGAAGGTTTGTAATGGTGTGTGATGATCATTGTGTTCTAAGACATAAAAAACATGTTTCTATATATTGGTAAAAAGTGGAGAGTTTTATATATAAGGCTAAAAAGTGGAAACTTCATTTAGGGAGAACTTTATTTTCTAAGTGTGGATGGATCTTGATGGCGTGGCAGACTGTGCGCCCTCTAAATAGATGGGAGGGAGGATTAAAACTCTACCAGTAAGGCGAGAATTCTACCAGTACGGCGTATACATCTAAAAAAGAAAGATTAAAACTGTGGAGTTACAATTAAAAAAGAAAGATTAAAACTGTGGAGTTACAATTAAAAAAGAAAGATTAAAACTGTAGAGTTGGAGGAGGATTGTGCCTAATCTTGATTACTTTGTTGATTTTACAAATTATTTGCAATTATAAGTTCAATTAAGCACGGTCACGTATGTCCGATGACAAGTGGCATGGCCCCTTGGTTTGAGAAGTATGAGGTTTCTAACCTACCAACTGCACCTTTGTCAAAACTTGAGGGTGGTTGGTGTGGAGATTAGGAACCTAGATGATTATACATGTGAATTCCAATGATGTGGCTTATTAATTTAGTATATTTATTTATTCTTTATATTTTGGGATTTGTTATTTAAGATTTATTTCAGTAGATTTGTTTTGATAGGATTTGTTCAGATAGGATTAGTTGATCTTTTATTCATTTTATCCTTTTGTTATCAAAAGGGGATGGGATTAATTTCCTTTTTCATCTTTATTCTTTTCATATCTTAAGGGCCTATTTAAAGACTCTTAATTTGGAATATGGAATATTTAATAAGATTTTGGCCCTGCTTGGGCTAAATTTTGATTATTTTGTTTATTTTTGTCTTGTCTAAACTTTTTTCATATTTTGACTAAAATTTCTTACTTTTTCAAGTTGTCTCGGTGAGATGAGCCGAGAAAGTAATAAATTTTGATCAAAAGATAAAAAAAGAAAATTCACTAAAGACGAAAATAAGCAATATAAGATTTGACTTATTGGCTTATTTTTGTATTTTTTAAACTTTTTTTTTATATTTTGGTTAAAAGAATTTACTTTTCTGATTTGTCTCGAGATAAGAGTTGAAAAGTATAGTAGTTTGATTAAAGATTTGAAAACAAATCACTAAAGACGAAAATAAGCCAAATAAAATAAGCAAATAAGCAATTATTCCAAACAAGTGTGAATTCTAGTTCGTCCCTAGGTGAGGATTCCTAAATTTCTTTAAGTGCAGATTCCTAAAGGATTGTTTGTGATCGTCCTTCAGTAACTTTGTATAAGAGAGCAAAATGATCTTTAACCACATTGACTTCCAGTTCAACTATGGATCTAAAATCAACAACTTGCGTTCCTTTTTCGTATCTAATTTTCTTAATTGCTACCAATGTAATGTAGGCCACACTCAACAGAGTCGAGTTTTGCTCACCCCAGAAGAATTAGTCAGACATTAGGAACCTAGATGATTATATGTGGGAATCCCAATGATGGAAAATGTTAATGTAGTACATTTATTTGTTTGTTATATTATGGAATTTGTTATTTAGTATTAATTTCGATGGATTTATTTTTTGATAGGATTACTTGATCTTTCACATTTTTGTCCTTTTGTTAATACAAGGGGTTGGGATTAGTTTATCTTTTTGTTATCACGAGGGGATATATTTTTAATTTATCTTTCTCTCTTCTTTATCCTTTTGTTATCTCAAGAGCCTATTTAAGGAATTTTAAGCTTGTATATGGAATAACTGAATTAATGAATAAGAATATTTTCTTAGAATTGGTGTGGAATCTAGTTAATCCATGCTTGCTAGGTGCATATTCATAGGTTCTTTTAGGTGTGAATTCCTAAAGGACCGTTCGTGATTGTCTTGCATTAGTTATATCACTAGGTTGCAGAGATTTGGTATGATAAGCTGTGGGGATTATATCAAGAGGATTGTAGAGGGGCTGCAGAGGTAGGCATGATATAATGGGCGAGGGGTCAAATCCCAGTCAACTTTTGCCTTATCGTCTTGAGTCTCTCTTAGGGTTGGTATGACACTACCTATGTTACATGAATTGGGGTACAAGGGTTGAATTCTGTATGCATGGGTCGAAGACTCGGACTCGTTGTACCTATAAAAGGGTGTGTGAACTAGGCAAAAATTGATCATATGTTTTATATTTTAATGTCTTTAATGGGCTAAAATTGTGTGTTACATAATATGAAGTGTAAAAAATACATTATGCTCACCTTATAGTAATATGTAACTTAATATATGTTTAATGACGATGTAAAATTCAATTATATAACAAGTGTACAATGAAAAGTATTAGACGCATATTCAACACCCTTATCTTAGTATCAAGTATTCGATACTTGTACTTGATTTATTTGGAAGATTCCATGTAATATAGAATGGTATCCCTGTAAGGGCAAGGTATCATGGTGTCTTGGCGAGCCATTAAGTTTAGCTATTCACCTGTCTTTTTGATGATCTTGAGCAAAATCTCTAGGTCTAGCTCTTAGTCTAGACACTTTGAAAGTGACAGAGTGTCGCTTGTAGGGATCCTGCTCGAGTCTAAATAGGCTGAGTGGCAAGCACTGAGGGATTGGTGCTCAGATAGGTGACCAAGGCTCGGTGTGGTGAGTTGGAGCTCATTGGGGTGAGCCAATGAGCCCACCATCAAGGATGGCTAGTAGGGGGGTCCAAGCCTACCTATTCAGGATTAAGCGATGCCAAGGCCCTGAGAAATCCACATTGTCAGCTCAAGGCATGTTTGCAATAAGTCATGTCTTGGTTTTCTAAGGCTGACATGGAAGTCCACTTGACGTGGCCATACAACCATAGGAGAGTCGTACCCATATTTAGAACCATTAGAAATGCTTCTGTCATGACTCGTTACCGGAAGGGTCCACAAATGGCGACTGGCTAGTAATTTGTATCACCCAAGGCCTAACTGTATAGGACTGGCGCCTGTGCAAAATTATAACTATTGAATAAATATACAAATAGCGGAAGTGAACTACATAACATCTTAAAATATTACAGATTAAAGTTTGGTAAATATATTTGTCCTACAGAGCTGAAACTGAGAGTTCTGTGTCCATGCAAACATTTGTACATATCTCATAAACATAATGCACATCTGATAGTAAAGATCATGAAACATAACATCCATGAAGGCTCCACTAATTACTCTCTAAACATAATAGCATGCCAAATTTTCATCTACTTTGGGTGGTTCTGGGACCTGGGTTGAATAATTACTCTCTAAATAATCAACAAAGATTCTTATTTCTTGTCCTAAGAAAATCCTAATAATATCCGCAAGGGTTGGCCTTCTAATTGTGAAATCTTCTCATTGTGCTGTGGTTTAGTGTTGGATTCACAGAGTGTATCTTTTATTTCAGTGTCTGTAGGAACATTTTCTTCCACTGGTGGAATAGACAGGAGAAAATAGAAATAATGAAACTAAGACAAGCAAGGATTACTAACAATTATCCTGTTTTTGTGTAAGGAAATGAAGAAGAATGAGAGAGGAAATGCTCAAGTCTGTTTGAAAAGTACCTCTTCTTTATGAAAATGTTTCTCTCCTTTTTTCTCCCATTTATTCGAAATTGCGTAAACTCTTAGGTAAATATTTGCAGATCTTGGAGGATAGGTTTTATATTCTTGTTTTCCCGTTTTCTTTTCTCTTCATTTAACGAATCAGAGGGGATGAAGGGCATTAAGAGTTTTTTCTTCTCATTTCCAACAGATAGTGTTTGAACCTCATCTTTGGGGGTCCCTTTTCATCAAAATTATAATGATTGAAGGAACTTCCATACTTGCCGAAAAAATGCACTATAAGAAGTTATACATCTGTAAGTGATACATTAAGTAGTTTAGTCATGCGTATTATTAGGATACCTTGAGAGTAGCACTGATCAGATAAAGGATGCCATGAGAGTAAGTATAACGTTTTTTCTTTGAAACCATGAACCTGTTTCCCAACTATATTAAATAGGACTAACAAAAACCAGTGCTTACACTTAAACTCCCAATGCTGCAAAGCCAAATTCAATAGTTGCAGCCCTTGACCTGAGAAAAGGAACTTCTCTAAAATAACATAATGAAACATCGGCACTAGTGGTGCAACATTAGAATGAGTGGTTGTCCTGCTCAGAATATTTCTCTCTTGAAAAGGCAATGCAGGCCTATGGAAATCTAGAACGAGTATGGAAATGTGTAGCTTTGGGGAAATATAACTCATTTTTTGGGAAGGAATTATCATTTAAGTGCGTCTTTCCTTTCTCACATGGATTCTGACATCCATATCAGATACAAGTTTTGTCTAGTTGCCTTCTATAACAAAACATGTTGTGACGTTTAGGGGCGACCATTCTCTAGTTTAGTTCTTTGCTAGAAGCATTCTTCTCACGAACTGGTTTCTATTGGATTGATATGCATTGTGCATGTGCCTCTTGATATCTTTAGATGGAAAAATTGCTCGCTGACCCAAGGGGCTGGCTACATGGCGCCATAAGTTCCTTAAGAGCTACACAATCATGTGAGCTCCTATATTTAAGGGTGAACCCTATATAATCGTGGGACTCCCAAGGAGCTTGTGGCATCACATGGCTATGCCCCTTTGGGCACCGAATAAATGTTCCTTAAGGGTGTAAAAACGGCCCGGCCCGACCGTGGCTCGGGTGGGCCAAGCCCAGCCTAGGCCTGGTGGGCTCCAGTCAAAAGTTCAGGCTGGACCGGGCTTTTTCCCAAAGGGGTAGGCCCAGGCCCCAAGGGTATAAGGCTCAGGGCAGGCTCGGTGGATTTTTCTCGGGTTTTTAGTTTTTTTTAAATTGTTGTTGTAACTTGTATAATATAAGTTCAAATTTTTCTTAGTTATTAGTTGTTATAGTAGTTTATTATTAATTTATTAGTCAAATTTCGTAATAAATTAATAAGTTAATTTATTATTTATAACAATATAAGTTTATTAGTTTTATATTTTTATAAGTTTATAAATTATAACTTATAAGTTTTAAAGTTTATAAGTTTATAACCTATTAATATTATTATTAAGTTTATAATTTATTAGCTTATTATTTTATTAGAAGTTTATAAGTTAGTTTATTATTATTATAAATTTATTTATTTTTATAGTTTATACTTTATAGTTTATTATTATTTTTATTAGTTATTACCTATTAGTTATATTTATTAGTTATATTTATAAGTTTAAACTTTATTAGTTATTACGTATTATTATTTTTATAGCCTTTGGGATTCAACAGACGGGCCAAGTGTTGGGCTTCCGGGAGTAGATCTAGGCTTGAAAAACCTATGTTTGGGTTCGGGCCGGATCGGGTCGGACTTCGGGCCGGGCCGGACCGGACCGCACAATGGCGGGCCTTGGTCCGCCCACGGGCCCCAGGCCCTTTTTACATCCTTAATGTACCTCCATATGACTTTCTCCAGTTACGGGCTATATCTGAAAATAGCGATAACCAATATGTTTACTTTCTATCATGATATCCTTCTGCAAAGAAGTTACTTTATTGAACTATTGACAAGAAATCACTTTGCTTAAATTTCCGTATGTGATACAGGTGAAGCGATACTTTGAGTACGAGAATCCAAATGGAACAGTGAATGAAATCTGGCGTCAAGTCTCTCTGAAGGTACCCCTTATCAAACTAATGATCAATCGTGACAAACGGCTCGTGAAGAGGGATTTGCCAGAAGCAGATTGCTCTTGTCTCTGTTCGAACCAATCGGGGATCCACACCACACTATGATGGTGCTTTTGTGAATTCTTAGATGCTAATGGACGATTCCACATTTGTTTCAATTCCCGGTGGTAATTATAATTCAGTATTTTTTGATGTCATTAGAAAAACTTGCGTTCGTAGAACGGAAGGAAAGGGTTGATCAGATATAATCCAGCCCAGTAGCCTATATTTTTTCATTAATTGTCCGTAGACGCAGGGCAATGCAATTCGCCAGATAATAAAGATCTCCCTCACCCATTTGGATTGTTGTAGTAGGATAATAAGAGTTGGACATACTTCTTATTGTAATTATAGTTTCATGTACATGACAGTTTAAAATATCAGTGCTATTCATTTATTAGTTTTGGATTTGACAGACTTGTAATCTATTGATGCCCCTTTTTCTTTTCCTTCATTTGGTAGGGGCTTCCAAATGCAATTGAAAAATGTGAAAGTTTAATCCTACTCTTTTATTTAGTTGTTTTTGGTAGGATAGTGGGGTTCCCAGCAACCATGCTCTTGTGGCTTCCAGTTCTTCCCTCTGCATTGGTAATTCTAATTTTAAAGTGTCATTTTAGGCCTGTACGTGATGTCTAAAAAATTCATTTTTTGTTTTATTTGGAGAGTTTATGAGAACTTTCGATAAAAACAAATAATTAAAACATTCTTTTCGCTAGATTACTCAATTTAATATTTTTAAAATTTTTGTGGGGCCAACATCTTGAAAAACCGAATCACCTTCGGCCACCTATTGCTTCTACCACAGTGCACCTATCACACCTTTGAGAATAGGTTTAGAACCACCTCGGTTTTTAATAATGTTATTCTCAGATATTAAAATGGCTTTTAATTCTTTTGTTACAATACTTAAAAAAAATAAAATAATAAGTCCATTGAAAATGGTACGTGTACTTGTCACCCCGTCAAGCATAGCTTATGCGTCTTTATCTCGGGATGTCGTGGTCGTACCGAGATCCATTCTGACCAAATTTTATGTCGTTGGAAAGTCACCTTCCTTAACTTTCTTCTTGATCATCCTGGCCTTTTTAATTAGATGATTATGGTTATTCATCTCAAGAATCACTAGTTTAGTCCTTCATCTTGCATCACCATCCCTATTTCATTTTGCTCTGTTAGTCTTTCGATGGCTTATAATATTCTAATGGCTGGATCAAGTTTTTAATTTCTTGTTATTTTTAGTATTTTTTTAAAAATTTCATCCGTTTTTAACTTTTAAATTCCTTCTAGCTAGATCAAAATCTGAAAAAGATAA
The DNA here is from genome assembly GCA_032270985.1 of Heliamphora pulchella. NCBI lineage: Eukaryota > Viridiplantae > Streptophyta > Magnoliopsida > Ericales > Sarraceniaceae > Heliamphora > Heliamphora pulchella. Next base: position 1,924 of record JAULJZ010150396.1, on the reverse strand, counting down.
GAAAAACTGAAAAAAAATCGTGTATTTAGTGAAAAATTATTTATTTATTTTATCTTTAGTGACTTTTTTTAAACCTTGGTTAAAAAGATATTTATTATCTAAATTTCTTAGTTTGAGAAATATAGGCAAAAAGATTTTTTTGACTAAAATATGCAAAACATTTAGAAATGACAAAAGACTTCAATAAAAAACTTGAGCGTTGTTCAAAAGAATTTTACAAAGATGAATGGTCATTAAAATATGATATGATCAAGACGGGTCACATTTGCTCAAAATAACCAAAAATGGAGAAGAAAAATAGAGAGTGCCCAAATGTCAATTATATAATTAGACATGATAAGAGAAGTGTGTCTAGTTTTGTGCTTGGATTTAGAGATGAGGGGAGATTCATTTTGTTTGTATTATTCTTCTAAAAGAAGAAAAATACTGAGTGCACAAATATCAAGTATAGAATTGAATGTTATAAAATGAGTGTGTCTGGTTCTATGCTTGGATTTAAAGATGAAAGGATATTCATTTTATTTGTATTTTTTGCTAGAAGAAAAATGTTGAGTGTACAAATACCAAGTATAAAATCGAACAATGTAAGAGGCATGTGTCTGGTTCTATGCTTGGATTTAGAGAGGAAGGGATGTTCATCTTGTTTCTATTGTTCTTTCAAAAGAAGAAAAATGCCGAGTACACAAATGTTAAGTATAGAATCGAACAATAAAAGAAAAGTGTGTCCAGTTCTGTACTTGAATTTAGAGAGAAAATGATATTTATTTTATTTGTATTGTTCTTCTAAAAAATGAAAAATGCTAAGGTCCCGTTTAGTAATGTTTATATTTTTTGTTTTTTATTTTTTTTAAATTTTTTGTAAACTGTAAACAAAAACATGTTTAGTAATTATTTTTGCTTTAAAAAAACTGTAAACAGTTTTCAAAATTTATAAAATTTTTATAAAAAAAAAAAAATGTGTTTTCACTTGTTTTATAAACAAGTTTTGATTGTATCTTTTTTTTTTCACTACCTCCGACTACTACATCCGGCTACCAACTCCAACCACGATATTAGTGGATGACACTGTATGTGGGTCCCACCTACTTTATGACGTCACCTACGTGTCTCTGTACGGAAGGAATCTTTCTCTGTATTGAAGGGTTCCCTCCTCAATAGATATTTAATAATAAATTAAATAATTAAGAAGTTAAAAAAAATAAAAAAAAATTAAATAATTTAATAGTTTAAAAAAAAGAAAAAAAAAATATATTTATTTATACCTCGCAGAGTTTCACCTCCCGGAGGGTTTAACAGGGTTGTTCCCCCTCAATAGATATTTAATAATTTTAATAATAAAGAAATAAAATTAAATAATTAAAAATAAAATAAAATAATAATAATTAATATTTATATTTATCCCTCGCAGAGTTTTATCCCTCGTATGATTTAACAGGGTTGAGCTTTCTCTTAGTCTAGAGGTTTCTCACTTGTGAATAGTGAATCTTTGGTTTTACTTTTAAATATATAGGTGAGAAGAATGAGAAGAGAGAAAAATAAACAAAATAATATAATATTACTTGTTTTGTCCCTCGTGAGAAACCATGTACATGTGTTGACCAGAAGTCAAAAGACTTGCCAGCTGTCCTCTACTGTATGTGGGTCCCATCTACTTTATGACGTCACCCACGTGTCTCTGTACGGAAGGAATCTTCCTCTGTATTAAAGGGTTCCCTCCTCAATAGATATTTAATAATAGATTAAATAATTAAGAAGTTAAAAAAATAAAAAAAAATAAAAATAAATTAAATAATTTAATAGTTTAAAAAAAAAGAAAAAAAATTAATATATTTATTTATGCCTCGCAGAGTTTCACCTCCCGGAGGGTTTAACAGGGTTGTTCCCCCTCAATAGATATTTAATAATTTTAATAATAAAGAAATAA
>JAULJZ010150395.1:0-10044 GCA_032270985.1 Heliamphora pulchella | reverse complement strand
GGACAACACATATAGATTGTTGGGCTCAAAAGGTTACGAGGCCAGGTCAGCATTTCTTAAGAAGGTTTTGGGGCTCGGGGTTTCATTTCAAAGTTTAGCTCTTTAGAGTTTTGAGTGATTGTTCTTAAGGTAACTTAATGATCTTCGAGATTAGAGGGCTTTCTTTTTATTTTATGATTTTTGATTCTCAGGGTTTGATTCTTAGGTTTTGATCATCTAAAGATTTTAATCTTACTATGACCTAATATTCTATCAGTTTACCGTCACTGATCCTATGGTTTAGAACCAGGTTCTTACACTCCTGCCACTCGCCTTGTTCTTCAAAACCTTAACTGTGACGCTCCGTTTTTCGGGCACGTTGGGACATACATAAATAAAAATACAAGAATATTCTAACTACTCATTCATATTTACATACGTTAATTATTACATTACAAAGGAGTTCTGAACTAATTAAAACTGTATAACGATTACAGTTTCAACAAGAAATTTCAAAAATTACAATAAGCACGGGAAAACTGAACAAAAGAATAAAATGAGCTAATTTTAAATTCTTCAGCTAGTATTACCGGGGTCAGCTGGCTCCTGCCACTCGCCTTGTTCTTCACAACCTTCTTCTCCTTCAAGCGCGACTCCCTCAAAAGGTTCTCCCTCTTCACTTGTGGCACGAATGCCATGAGCCAAAGCACATAAGCAAACTCTCTAAACTTTCTATCCAAATTTACAATAAAATATTCTACAACGCATATCATATAACACCAAGTACAATTTATAGTCAAGGATACAGACAAATTTTACAATTTCAACAAGGCAAACATACATCAGAACAAGTATACAGGTGCGTGATGCAAATGAATGTGATGCAACCAATTAAATTTTCTAACCCAATTTAAACTTAAGTTATTCTAGGTTCTTCCAAACCGAGGTGAACCATCCTAAACCCCATGAACCCAACCACGCTGACCAAGTCTACCGACCGATAAAGAGTGTTTCTTAAGCCGTGGGATGACTACGTAGCGGACTAAGTGCCCAGCAAGGTCATCACTGACGGCAAGGGCATGGACAAGTCAACACTCAGGCTCTCGACTCTTAGGTCAAGGTCAAACGCGGGATCACGAAATTTAACTCTTATTATTACGCCATCTGAGCCGCCTTCACCAAAATACAAGTTAACATCACAATAATGTGCGTTTAGCACTTAGGGTAAAACCTCCCAAACAAATCAGGGCATATAGCCAATATCACAGTATTCCTAAATATCTAAATTTTCAAGAATTTTAATTCCATCAATCCACGTATCAGGCCTAAGGTTTAATTTCATTCTTCCAAATAAGTAAATTCCTTAAACCCCATAAACCCAACCCAATGATGACGTGATATGACATGTGTCGTCGCTATTTACAATTCACAGGTCTAAATTGATCATAGCTTAGGCTAAGATGACATATATATGCTTTGCATGGAATTGTAAAACTCTGAGCATGGAGTACAAGTATATGAAGCATGAGTTCTAATCATCGTACATTCAATTAAAAATACTAATCAACTAATTCAAATCAATCATCATATAAAACTCAGGTTTCATAGCAAAGGGTACTCAATTCACACGTAACAACTTTTAAGGCCAAAATTAAATATTAAATTAAAAGGACCAACAAGATTTTGGGGTATCTAGACTTGGAATCAAGTTATAATTAATAAACACTATTTGGAAAAAAATATTTTCTACGACTCATGTTTAATACCAAGGTCAAAACCTAAGGCAAAAGGGTGAACAAAACATCCTAAGCAAAAATGGTTCAGCACTTTTATCAAAATTTTATAAAAAATATGCTTATGTTGGTCTCAGTTTTGGGATATCAGATCAAGTCCAAATGAGCCCATATTTTAGTATGTTCTAGTTCAACATATCCCCTACAAGTTTCATGTTTAGAGCCAGTTTGGAACAAGTTAGCCTCTTTGGCCATTTTATAAAAATGGTTCTGTCAGCAGTTAAAACTTACCAGAGCGAATTTTGGATAGAGGGTTTGAAATGGTTTTTAGGTATCATCCCGAGGCTTTAAGGTCTAATTTTCGAGAAAAAAGTACTTTAATATGTTAGCTACAATATTCATATAGACCACCTTTGGAATAGGTCACTAAAAATGGGAGGTTTTGGGCTACACAAAAATAGGTGACAGAAGTGTCCCTTGAGGGCTTAAACTCAACAGAGACTTTCAAATGGGTTTTAACCTAACAAAGCTCAATATATTCTATTCATTGTTGGTGGGTAGATAGATATACATATTATTAACAACTTTCATGTTTTGACCAAAGTTCAGATCTCACTTTAAACTAGGGTTTCTAAGTTAGTAGTGTTGTCTAGTCATAAAACGACACACTTTGGTAAAATTTCAATATCTCGAGTTCTACTTATGAAAATGAGTTAAAACTAATTTTGGATGAAAGATAATACAAAATTATAAATCTGGACATAAAGACCATGCTTATATCAATTTTTTACGTTGAGTTATGGTGTTCACAAGTTCAGTGAAGAAACATCTACGCTCTCAAAAATCAAGTCTCTTAGAGTCCAAGTCTCCTACTTATGATATGTCAAGTTTTTGTTCCATTTCTTTGCATGCTTGTATTTTGGACATCACTATCAAGGTTCCAACACACTTCTAGGTCATCAAACTCAAAAATAACAACACACAAACACATCTCATATCATTCAAGAATACAACAGCCGCTATTTTGTTACTATGACACCTTTTCGATTTGTTTTCATTTCTCGATTTTTAAAGTGTTTAAAGAGATGAGTTGAGGGATATTAGATATAAGGTTTAGAGGTTTTACTTACTTGTTTTGAAAGATCAATGAAGGGTAGAGGGTTGATTTGGACTTAGCTTTCAAAATTCTCCTCGATTTCTTCCTTTTCCTTCCTTTTTCTTCCTCAAACTCACCCTAACTCTCAAGACCAAAGGGTTTCTCATTCCTCCCCCTCTCTCGGCCAAAAATAACATATGGAGAAGAGGGTGTTTGGCTCTCTTTATATAGGCAAGGCTAGGGGACATATGGGAGACAAAAAAGTACCAAAATAGTCCTTTTTTCTTCATTTTTCATAATGTGAATTGATTTTGATTTGAGTTGATTTAAGTTTTTGCGGGCTAAATTCAGATATGGGGAAGCTAAATACAGCTAGAAGGCTGTTTGGGCAACAAAAACCTGACCCCACACAAATCAAGGGATTTTGCATTGATTTGCGTGCCCTTTTGTGCAAGAAAATGCATTAAAAGTTAATTTAATGTATCTTTTTTTTGTCTTTTTCTAATGAAACCTATTATTTTAGTATGTTTATGATAAATATAGTATTTTTATGTATTATCATAGTTTTTATAGTAATTGATTAAATAGATGCAGTCTTTTAAGTCAAATTAAGTTATTTTGGTAATATATGACTTTTTGACTTATTTTGGTGTGTATAAACTTCAATAATAATTTGTTTTCTTTTTTAACCTATAAGACTATATTATTATGTATATTACTCATTCAACAAGTATTGGATCATCATAATACTTAATTTAAAACTTTTCTCATCATTTTAAGCAACAAAAAGAAAGCAAAAAGTCACTTTTTGGCGCACTTCCCAAGGTGGTTGGCCACTAAGGGATATTTTTCGCATTTGTGATGTTATTTTGCCCTTTCCTACTTAATTGTATTTAAATCCTTAATTTAGGGTATTCATGTGTTAAAATTTGGATTTTTAAGGCTTTTGCTGTATTATGGGCAAAACGGTCATTTTACCCTATTTATGAGGATGTTTTATTTTTAATTTATTATTTCATAATATTTACTTCATTAAGAATGTTAGGAAATTCTCCGGATGCTAGGGTTTTATTGACTGTGTTTTGGACTTTTTTAGGGTTTTCAAGCCGAACTTAGGGTTTTCGATTCGAGTTAGAGTTTTGAATCTCGTCTCTGCTCTATAACCTTGTGGACTATCCGTCACTAACACTAGGGTCCGAGCAGGGTATGAACAGGTTCTTTACATGAGTCGTTATTAACCGGGTTATCGCAACTAGGGTCTGTACTGGGTAATTACAAACATGTTGCTGGATATTTGAGCTATTTTTTCAAAAAAAAAAGGAGCAAAAACACTACCGAGAAAGCCCAAACAGTGGGCTGGAGCGACAGTGACGGCGGTGGCTTTTGGGCTGTTTCGATGGCCAATTTTGGAACTATTTTTGGTCTAATTTTTTGACAGAAAAATACTACTTTTCCAGAACTATTTTTTTTAAAAAAAATAGCATAAAAACGGAGATCGGGAATGGCGGCAAAAGCCACCTGAAGGTGGCGTATGGTGGCATTGATGGTGGTGCTATGGCCAGCAGCGGTGGTGGCTTGGTTCGGGATGTTTTGATTGTGATATTCTAATATGTTTTGATCCTCGTGTGATATATTTATATATCACAGTGTATCAGAGAAGCTTGATGCAATCGGGATATAGAAAACTGACTCGAAAAAGGATTCTTACAGTTTATCTTCAACAAGAGACTAAAACTTTTCAAAGTTTTGATTCGATTATAAAATCGAGATATATACATATCTTATATTTATATTCAAATAAACTGCGCGGATGATGTATATCTATTTCTTTTTTTTCTCTTGTTAATTTAATTAATTCAAAAAATTTAGTTTTAATTAAATATTTTATAATGGAAAATAAAATAAAATATTTTTAATTAAAGTTTTTAATTAAGTAAATTTTTTTAGATATTTTATTTTTTTACAAAATATCACGTTTGACATGATTTTTTTAATAAAATTGGATATTTTGAAAAAATGTAAAAATTAATTCTGAATTTTAAATTAATTAAATAAAAAAATATTTAATCTAAATAAATTATTATTTTTTAAAAGATATGTAACGAAAAATAAAATAATTAAATGACTTTAATTATTATCTTAGCTGAAACGTTGAAGAAAAAAATGTGCAGTTATTGAATTTTATTTGTTACGCATTAAAACACAAAAAGATGGTTTGGCAAACCGAAATCTTTGAAATCGTGTACACGGAAAGATATTTGATTCTTTCAGATCGTATAGTTTTCGAAATTAAGAAATTTATTTTAATTAAACGGATTTTTATAACCCTCAAAGTTTTTTTTTAAAAATCTAAGAGGGAGAAGAAATGTATTCACAGATAAATCCTGCGGTCTTCATCACCAGTTTGTAGGCGATGTAATTAAATTCTGCTTGTTTGCAGTAAGGCCTTCCTCCCTATTGGACAGATTAATTGCGGTATCGCTAGTACAAACCTTTTTTAGGAATAATTCTAGATAATTATTAGTGTGGATCACTTCTCCATTTGAAGGGTTCATTGCGAAGCAATTGATTTAGAATTAGGTGATGGTTAACACTTAACTGTATATAATAGTATTCTCTCCATCTGAGTCACTACTATTATCCACTGGATCAAAACTATGTTAGTTATTTAATTTTACTTGGCAGGATCAGTTGCCTAGATAGTAAAATTAATAGGAATTGGCCTATTTGGATAAACGATAGATATTAGACATTTTACCATCGAGGTATACAATTCATAGGGTACCAGGCTACTGGAGAATTTTTTTTAAAATGCTAGAGGGAACCAAATTAAAATAAATTCAATATTTTTCTCGTCATAATTAACAGTTATTTTTAATTATTTGATTTTCAAGAATAAAATGGGTTTTAATTCACTTACAGTTATACTCAAAGAAAACAGACTAACAGGACTAAATTTTATTGACTAGAAAAGTAATTTGGATATAGTTTTAACTACCAAATGTATTCCTTCAATGCCAGGATATATGTTTGTTTCTAAAAAAGATTCTTCCTCTAGGTCGAAAAGCATGAAGAAGAAAAATATTCAGAAACAAGCTGACACGATTTTCAGGATAGTTAGTGGGCCACGAGCTGGTACGAAAAAGTCGAAAGATAGATGCTTTTACTGTAACAAGACACAGCACTAGAAAACCAATGTCCAGTTTATCTCAGCAAGCTGAACAAACATGGTAATTTCTGTTAACTGGTTATGAAAAGATGCTTAGCGGTGTTATCTACCGATACTTGGTGTGTAGATACGGGAGCCACTAATCATGTCAGTAATTCATTGCAATGGTTCTAAAAAATCTGATAACTTAGTGATGGAAAGATTTACCTGCATATGGACAATAATATAAGGGTGGAATCAGTTGCAGTAAGAGATGTCACTCTCAGCTGTAGTAGAGATAGGTTATTACTTTTAAAAGATTGTCTTTATGTATCTCGATTCGAAAAAATTTAATTTTGATTTCTAATTTAATAAGAAAAAACAAGTATTCTGTTCATTTTGATGACTCTGTGGTTGTGAAGAAAAATAAATATTTTATTTATTCTGGTACATTGGTGTATGATCTATATGTCGTATCTCCAATTTCTCCTATACTGCAACTAACTAAATTGAATAACACATCTAATTTACAATATCAGAAAAAGTTTCATTCTTTAACGAACCAATCGTTTCTTTGGCACTTACGCTTGGATCATATTAATCTAAAAAGAATAAACAGACTTATAGAAGATGGACCTTTGAGTTCATTGGAAGTGAAAGCACTTCTAGTCTGTGAATCTTGCTTAGAGAGAAAGATGACCAAGAGGCCCTTTCCGACCAAAGACTATAGAGCTAAAAATCGTTGCAACTGGTTTATTCTGATGTGTTTGGTCCTATGATAAATCGGGCTAGAGGTGGCTTTGAGTACTTCATTAGTTTTATTGATAACTACTCAAGGTATGGATGTATTTACCTAATACACTGTAAGTCTGAATGCTTTGAAAAATTTAAAGAATTAAAGGCAGAGATGGAGAAACGTCTGGGTAAAAGTATCAAATCACTATGATTCGATCGTGGTGGAAAATACCACTTTGGAGAGTTTAGGGATTACTTGTTATCAAAAGAAATTATATCCCAATTGACTGTACCAGGCACTCCGCAGCAGAATAGTGTAGTAGAAAGAAGGAATAGGGCTCTTATGGAGATAATAAGGTCCATGATAAGTTATTCAGGATTACCCAATTTGTTTTAGGGACTCGCATTAGAGATATCAGCTTACATTTTGAACTTGGTACTTTCTAAGTCAGTACCTTCTACTCCCACAGAATTGTAGATCGGGCGTAAGCCTATTCTGAAACACATTCAGATTTGGGCGTGTACAACACATGTGTTGAAAGAGAACGCGGATAAGTTAGAACCGAGGACAAAAGTCTATTTCTTTGTGGAGTATCCCAAGGGAACGAAGGGTGGTATATTTTATTATTCTAAGGATTAAAAAGTCACTATTAGCACCAATGTCTGATTCTTAGAAGAGAATTATATTATGGATCACATGCCCAACAGCAATATTATTCTGGAAGAAATGAGAGAAAATACCAGTAGAATGGAAGATGAACCGCAAGTTACTGATATCCTATTGCCTCGTCATAGTGGGAGGATTATCGGGACGAGTGTAAATCAGGGCACTGATGTAAAGGATTCAGATTCTACACAACGTGTTATTGCTTGTACGCAAACACAGATAGTGCCTTGTCATAGTGGGAGGATTGTTCATCAACTTGATCGATATATGTTCTTGAGAGGGTCTTTTGATAAGATCCCGACAGAACTAGATATCGAGCCCTGTAACTACAATGAAGCACTTTTGGACAAAGATGCTGATCTTTGGCAAAGGGCTATGAATTTAGAGATGGAATCTATATAATCTAATCAGGTCTGGAAACTTGTAGAACCAATCGAAGGGATAAAATTCATTGGATGCAAGTGGATCTACAAGAGGAAGAGAGGGATAGACGGGAAGGTTAAAACTTTCAAAGTTAGGCTTGTTACTAAAGGGTTTACTCAGAAAGAAGGGATCGATTATAAGAAAACCTTTTCGTTGGTAGTCATGCTTAACTCTATCCGAATTTTATTATCCATTGCTGCTCATTTCGATTACGAAATCTGAAAAATGGATGTCAAGACAGCTTTTCTTAATGAAAGTCTCTGTCTTGACGAGTGTATCTATATGATACAACAAGATGGATGTCAAGACAGCTTTTCTTAATGGAAGTCTTGATGAATGTATCTATATGGTATAATCAGACAGTTTTATAGAGAAAGACCAGGAATACATGTTGTGTAAGCTTAAGAGATCTATTTATGGACTTAAGCGGGCATCAAGATTTTAGAATACTCGATTTGATCAAACCATAAAGTCTTATGGTTTTGATCAGAGTCCAAATAAGTCTTGTGTGTACAAGAAGTGTGACGAAAGCGTGGTGATCTTTCTAGTACTTTATGTAGGCAATATTTTGCTCATCGAAAACAATGTAGGGGCATTATCTATGGTAAAAGTATCATAATATGGGTAGTTCGATATGAAGGACTTAGGAGAAGCCAGTCACATCCTTGGGATCAAGCTTGTGCGAGATCAAAAACAAATGATGCTGGGCTTATCTCAAGCAATGTATATCGATGATATCCTTACTCGTTTTAGCATGCAAAATTTCAAAAAGGGTTTCTCCCCTTCAGGAATGGAATCACTCTATTCAAGCATCAGTGATCTAAGACAGCTGATGAAATAGAGAAGATGAAGACGGTTCCTTATGCTTCGACAGTAAAAAGCCTCATTTATACTATGCTTTTACACTAGAGCTGACATCTCCTTTGTCGTTGGCATGGTTAGCAGATATCAGTCTAACCCAGGGCAAGAGAATTAGACTGCGGTAAAGAATATACTCAAGTATCTGAAAAGATCTAAGAATTATATGTTAGTTTACTAGGCAGACAGTATAGTACCTTTAGGGTACAATGACTCAGATTTCTAGTCTGATAAGGATTCCCGTAATTCTACCTCAGGATATGTGTTTACCTTAAGAAGTGGAGCTATTAGTTAGAAGAGTATCAAGCAATCCTGCATTGCTGATTTCACCATGGAAGCCGAGTACGTGGCAGCTTCTGAAGCAGCCAAGGAGGCCGTTTGGCTCAAGAACTTTATGTTGAATCTGGATGTGGTCCCTTCAGTTCATTCGGCTATTACACTTTATTGTGACAATATCGGAGCGGTTGCAAACTCGAAGGAACCAAGAGTCCACAAGAAAAGAAAGCACATTGAGCGTAAGTATCACCTGATACAAGAAATTGTACAGATGAGTGATGTTGTTGTGACCAAGATTGTATCAATAGACAACCTTACAGATCCTTTTTCAAAAAGTTTATCGCTAAGACTTTTGATACTCATGTAGAGGGCATGGGAATCAGATGTATGTCATCATGATTTTGAGTAGAAGTATGAGATTGTTAGAGTTGTATATTGAAAATCATATTTTTAGTATTTAATTTAATTTTAATAAAATTAAAATTTTTATTTTATGAGAATCTTAATGAGCAATGTATGCAATATCATTTATTTAATGTATAGCATTTGAAAATAAATAACCACATGCTATCATTTAAAACTAATAATTTCATAACATGAACATGGAAACGTTTTAAAAAGATATATCACAAGTTCAATTGTTCAAGGTAATACCTAAGTACTCTCACCTTGTTAAACGGTACGTAAACACCTCCTTTAAAAGGTTCAAGATTCAAATTTCCAATGATAAAACCCTAGTACCTAACAAGTAATCAAAACATTATGTAAACGTTGGGCACTATCTCTTATTATCAAACGGTAAAGGAAAGGTTTAGGTTTCTGGGTCGGTTCTATGGTTGATAGCTCAAACCTTATGCTTTTAAGTATTTAAAGAAAAACTCATTATTTATGATGTTTTATTACCCCTTGAAGTCAAACAAACACTTGGCTAGACTTGGACTCACTCATGGCAATCACAACACTTTCTAAGTATTGCTCATCTTTATTAACAAAAAAATTCAAATCTGTTGGTTTCACCGTAAAATACTTTTAAAATACTAAACGTCATTTGTTCATCTCGATTACGAGATTTGGCAAATGGACGTCAAGACGGCATTCCTTAATAGAAGTCTTGACGAGAGCATCTATA
>JAULJZ010150393.1:0-10045 GCA_032270985.1 Heliamphora pulchella | reverse complement strand
TTTATTTTTAGTTTTTTATATTATTAAATTAATTCTTGTCATGGTTAGTACATCAAAAATTCACATAATTTAATCCTAAATAAGATATTCGCACTAACTAATTCCAATCATACATAAAAAACTTGCATAATTTTAATATTAAATTGATTAATATCACTAAAAAATTTTAATTTTATAAATTATACATTGTAAACCTGGAATGTATATTGTGATAAAATTAGAACATAAAATGAAAGAAACAAAGTCACAAAATGAATAAATTTTCACTAATCATTAAAGTTTTATGATAAACATATTAAGAAAATCAAATAGTGATAATTAAATATATTAATTTATCTAAATAAAGATTAAATATATGAATATAGTCACAAATAAAAAAATATAAATATAAGACGATTCACAAATTATAAATATATTTAAAATTATCATAATTTAATAGTATTTTATAGTTAATGTTTAAATTTGACATTATAAAATTTATATATGACATATGATTAGTAAGGGAGTAGATGTCAATTTGGTTGGAATGTACTCTTTTTAGATAATGCTATGATTTCTAAATTCTTAAATTATTAAATGAACATTCAAAGTTCTCAAATGTGACAAATTGAATGATAATTCTGTAGATAAAAAAATAAAATACGTAAACAGATACAAATTAGATGCAAAATACATTATGCATAAAAAATAAAAAAAATAAATCGAACTGTAACTTCGGGTGATTGGATCACTCCGACGGAATTGCTTTAACTTAGATGCCTCAAAGAAGCACAACACTCCGGTAACCGATCTTTTTGTAAGTGAAGGGACAAAGGTTATTCGTTATCTTGTTCTAAACCTAAAACAGCATTCTTATTAGATTAATACCTCAAAAAAGCACTCACTCATTGATGCAGAAAAAAGGACAAAAAAATCGTTGAAAGGAGTTTAAAGTTGATTTTTACTTAATACTTTTATATAAGACCTAATAATAGATATCCAAAAGTAAAGTTTCTATTTTTCAATTTAAAATAGAGGCCAAGGCTGCCTCGTGGCTGCCACGGGCCGACCTGCATGAGTGTTTGTGAGATTTACTACGGCAATTCCCATGTTTTGCTCTTTTCTCTTACCGGCAGATCTATTTTTATGTTTCTTTTATTTAAACATTACCCACTCCTAAATAAAAAAAAAGAATATGGGTGTGTTATTCTCATACACATTTTTTTTTGAATAATCAATTGGAATTTTAGAAAATTCATATATTTTTTTATTTTTTTATATTAATTTTTTGACCGCCACTAAGATCAAAAATTACTTCACTTAAATTTTTAAAAATTATATTTCAACACAGTACAACAAAGTCCTCTCTTCCACTTTTGCAAATTTCAACTTCAAAATCTTCCTTCCAAAAACATACCCAATTGCAGTTTTACTTAGTGTCAAGAACACACACAAACCCCAGAATTTTCTTGGGAGAGTTACTTCGATAGATAAAGGAGAAGAAAAAAAAAAAAGGACAAAAGGTGAAAAGCATCAACATAACCTGTAAAGAAGATCCAGTTCCCAGAAAATGCGAATGACCCAGTTAGCTTGAACTTAGGAAATTGAATTTTTTATATAATAGTAGCAATCAATCCCCGCCAAAACGAAGAGAAAACTCTCTCCTTTGTCCTCTTCATGTAATGTGCAAAGAAGTCCAATCCATGTCAATGACCCATGAAGGAAGTAAAAACTTATGTTCATGACATGAACAAATTAATGGAACCTGGACTGAAAAAGGGAAAGAAAAAAAAGGACAACCCAAGTGGACAAGAAGACAACCCTAAGGTCATCAACTTAAGGTGGTTACTGATGAAACAAAATTACATCTATAGCAACCCTAGCATTCTAAAAAAATAAAGAAAAATAAAAATGACTAGCCTTTGTCAATTGGAAATCTCTTTGTTTTGTGGGTAAGTTTAGCTATCATACCATAATTGATAGTTTTTAAATTAGCTATCAACTTCCTCAGCTCCAGGAGCCATCAAATTTGAAAACTCTGACTCTTTGTATTGTTCCATTTTGTTGAGAGACTCCTTGCACTCTTCTTTTTTGGTGGCTGACATGGTGTTCTCTTCATTTTTGAGTGATAACTCACTGCAGTCTTCTTTTCTGGTGGGTGGCTCAACAAACTCTTCCTCTATGGTCGGTGACTCATTGCACTGATCCTTTTCGGACTGTAACTCGATGTGTTGTTTTTTGGGGGGTGACTTGTTGCGTTCTTCTATAGCGGATGATTCTGAGTTGTCTTCTTTTTTGGGGGGAGACTCATTGCATTCTTCTATAGCTGGTGACTCTGCATTGTCTTCTTTTTTGTTGGGTGATTCCATGAATTCTTCCTTTTTGCTAGGAGACTCTGAACACTCTTCCTTTTTGGTGGGTGACTTTGTGTACTCTTCTTTTTTATTTGGTGCCTCTTTGTGTTCTTCACTGGCCTGGGTACTAATGTTGACATTAAGTGGAACAAGCTCTGCTTCGAAATCCTTGATTGCAAAGGTCAACAATCTGGCATCCCGAGCTTTTGATAATCTTTCAAGAGATGCTGACTATTGCACGACCAAAAAAGTGAGCACTTGATTAGATGTAACTGCATTTAGAGCATGACAAATGGAACATTAAAATATATAAATGCAAGACAACCACAGCAACCAATATTGTTTGTTAACACCATTGGGAAGCATATGTAAACAGCCCTAAGACTCACCTCTTCAATTTGTTCTGCCCGTTTTTTAAGATCCTCCACAGGTGCATCCTTGTAAATAACTTGGAGAATATACAGCAAGTGAGAATGGAGATTCTCGGATCGATGTTGATCAATTGTACAATGAGGAATAGTAGATTGACAACCCACGGGATAGAAGGGGCAGTTAACGAGCTTCATCGGACATATAGTTATGCAATGTTTGTCCATTTCGCGCCTCATAATTCTATTCGTGCACTTCTGCTCACATGGAAGTATCTTAAATGGGCAGATTAAGTCATGAGTCTCCAGGTGAGATGCACAAAATCTGGCATTGCACCATTCATTTGTGCAGTTCATAGTTCTAAAACTGCACTTTAGGCTATGGTCAGCAAGCTCTTCTGCAGATTTGAATGTCATATTGCAGTGAAATGTGTTCTTGAAGTCAACATTCTTAAGCAATGTTTGAGCAATGACTTCCCTCCTCTGCATGAACCAAAACCCATTTATTTCCATCTCTTGTACAAAGTCATCTATTCTATCCTCTCTCCTTTCACTTAGCAGCCATCCTGAAACACGACTAAAGATGTTCTGCTTTGAAGTTGCAAAATCATCCACAAAATCAGAAATTATATCATAAGGATGGTCCGATACTTCTGCTTCTGGACCACCATCTAATATTACAGCTTCTGCCACAAAAGTTTCACTTCTTTGTGTGAGATACTCCACCATTTCTTTTCTTATATCAACCGCCACTGATGCAGGGTTCTGGAAGAGACCACCTGTTGTATTGTCAACACAGGCTGAGCTTAATCCTGGGAGGAACACCTGTGCTATCATGTGAACAATTTCAGCGTCCAAAAGTTCACAATGGAACAGGGGACCTGCCTCTTTCACTTCTTCAAGTGTCTCTGGTTTGACTTCAACATCAGTTGCTGGGATATCCATTGCTTCAAGATGTCACAAACAAATTAAGCCACAAAACATTAATGTCGGATATTATATACAAAAATGCTTGATTCTGGAGATAAAGGAGTATAATAAAGAAAATACCTATTTCCAGTTTACTGAAAAATACAATTCATAATATAAATATAAAAACCCACTGGGTCTTGAAGTCATCAATCTCTTCATTAACCAGTTAGTCGTAAAAAGACAAATGACTATTACGAAATAAATCTGAAATGCAATGGAAACTTGATGAGTTTATATGACCACATGTTGAAAAGTTGTCCTATTAATGGTCTGTTGCTAGTAACTGCTACTCATAGGTCCATAAAGGGGTGTAAATGTACCAAAACTGAGCCAGTTTCTTTTTGGAGGGTATAACATATTATCATCCAAAAACTCATGAGCTACAATAGGGATAGAGAGGAGAAGTGCTGATTAGAACAGTTGAACTTGGGTATGAATGCGAAAAGACAGCAATGCAGCATTCTAATATACTCACGGGTGTACGGCATGGAAACTACTAAAAATGTGGGCATGAGACAGAGCGTTGTGTGTTAGTGATTTATAACATTGAGCACAAATAGTTTTCCAGCTCATTTCAGCTTATTCGAGAACCAAGAAACGTGAAGTGATAAGGTAATAATCTACAATTCTAGAGATAGGTTCTGGTTTTCTTCACACTATATATGTAAATAAAGGTGACAAGTTAATGATCATCCGTGCTGTTCTTGCAGGGTAAGCGTCAAGAACACCCACCCTCTGCAAGAAGGTATACACATACTAGCAACTGGTGCACAATGCAATTTTCACAACTAATTCAGTCGCCACCGAGTTATGGTGGGAAGGAGTGTTTTTCAGAATTTCCATTACGGTTTGGAAAGACAAAAACATCATCAACGGTTAAAAAGCGAAAAAGGTTTTGTTGGACATATCCATGTTTGATTAATCGAATTAATAATGAGAGAATATATAATCCTACTTGATAAGTAATATCATAGGATTAGTAGTGAGTGGATTATTAATACCACATTCTCTAAGTATTGTATATTTCACATTTTTTGGGATTAATAATCCAAAAGATATATAATCTTCTCACTACCGGTTAAATTCAAACAAAAAAAATATAATTTCATGAAATATATAATCCAATTCCATGTCTAATCCGGTAAATCAAACATGCCTAGAGGCCATAATTGATATCCAAAAAGTTTTCTTTTTGGCTGTAATTCCTTTAATTATTTGCTATCTCCATGTTTTAATTATTGCCAATGCTCATGTTTATTTTTTTCCATTTGGTTCATGAATTTGGCGAGAGCAAGGACAACACTAATAGAAACCAAAATCATTTCTTTTTTCTCGTATTCCACAACCATGTAAAATCGTGGGGAAAAAAGGAATTATGGTGAAACACGAGAGAGATTTCAAGTTTTAGATATCGTTTCTCCTTGGGTTTTTCATGATCTCTCGTTATTCCTTAATAATTTTTTTAACCTAATTTGGCATTGTAACTCCATAACCTCTAAATTTATCTATTTTCATTTCAATTCACAAAGAACATCACAAAATGCATATCTACACGCGATTCTGAAATAGACTTGATTAAATAAAGAGTGTGAGAATTAAAATTACCTATCGCTTCCACGCCACCAATACATTGGGATTGGGATTGGGATCTAAAAGAAAGGAAGCTTCAATTGACTATCAGTTTACCCAACCAAATCCGCAAATGCTCGACAACCAGAACGTCGTACAAATTATCTAATCAGAATCAAACTGCAAATTATTACATACATCAATGCACATAGAGAGAGAGAGAGGGGGGGAGAGAGAGAGAGAGGGAATTTCATAGAGAAACGACGATTTAAGAGAAGGTGAGGAAGTATATGGAGTGCTCTTAAAATGCAAATGAAGTATTCGCGAAGAATAAGATGGAAACAAATAAATTGATTAAAGGAAACTACCTCTAAATTTAGTAAGGTCCCCTAATCTCTCTCATCCCTGAGATTCGCAACATTTTTGCCGAAGCCCCAATTTTATATCCTTACACAGAATTCTAAAAATGCGTCTCTCTCTCTCTCTCTCTCTCTCTGTTCCAACCGTCTGTGGTTCCATCGTTTTTTTGCCTAGGTTTTTTTTTAAAACTTTTTGTTTAAAATTATCTTAAAAGGCTCACTTATTTAGTATTTTACTATAATTAATTAATTTTTTTTACATTTTTATTCATTTATTTTTTAAAAAAAATTAAAATATCAAAAAATCTATAAAAAAAAGCTGGGCCAAACACATAGAATATTTTTAAAGCAAGATGATATTTTACATAAACATTAATTGATAATAAATTATTCACAATAATTTTTTGAATAGAAATTTTTTTTTAAATGACCTAACATAATTTTGTTTATTTAAATGAGACTTAATTATGTAGGTCGGACCCATTTAAGATAGAATATGTATCTCTTAATTATATCTCTTGTGTGAAGGAAAACCTCTTTAATTCTAATTATTTTATTTTAAGGAAAATTTTGAATTCACTTAAAGTTACGGCTGCATCTATTTAAATAGATTGCATACGTATCCATGTCGGGCACATGACCGGATTAAAATCAAGCTGGTCGTAGTTTTTTAAGAAAAATCTAATTTATTATTTTTATTTTAGACTTGATGGGTATAAAACTCATTTAAATTTAAAATTTGATTTTATTTGACTTAATGGGAAGATAACCTATTATTTTATAATTTAAAACTTATTTACATTTTAAAATTAAGTCAATCATAATTTGATCAATAAATTTGTAAAATTTTTCTGACCTAATTTGCACATGGCTAGATTACTAGTTTTAATATAAACCAGAAGTCTTGATACTGGATAGTTCTTTGTAAATTAAAAAAAAAATGGTTTTATAAGTTTTGATTTCAATTCTTTAAAGGCCAGTTCTGGTCGGACCAACTTAAAAAGTGAAAACACATGGTTAATGCCTTTTAAAAGCAGTGTTTGCCCTTCACAATTTTGGGCATCAATTTTTTTTTTTTTATTGGCCCAAGTGGCTACTTTTGTAAGAATTTAGATCATAATTAAATTAGTTTGGTAATCTTTGTAATTCATCTTCTTTCATTACATGCACAAAGATTTGTTTAGATGAGTCCTCCAAGCTTTGGTTATAAGTTTTGAATAGGTGTGAAGTTTGGACACTTATATTGTAAAATATGTCAGACAAAATTGCTAAAAAAAAAAATCGATTCATCAATTTAGATAATTACTGCAAGTATCGAAAGACAAATCGATATGAATCGATTATCGATCAATTAGAAAAAGGACTAATCAATCAGTCTGTTGATGGAATTTTTTTATAACATTTTTGAGGCTTTAACAATCGGCATAGGAGAATTCAACATGTGCTCCCTCTTCCGTTGATGGAATTTCTTTATAACATTTTTTAGGCTTTAACAATCGGGATAGGAGAATTCAACATGTGCTCCCTCTTCCAGCATGTGTCTAAAGGGAGCACATGTCCCCTTTCAAATTTTGGAATTTATATTTTTATCTATTGTTTATATTATAATTCACAAATTTTTTGTCAAAAATATTATTTTGCCCTGTTATATTTTATAAGCTTAATAAAAAGTAATTTTATAGCCTACCATATTTTATAAAGGTTTTATAATATATTTATAAAATGCCCATATTATTTGAGGACGACAAGTGGCAACAAAATGAAAAAATAGCGGTTACCAGAAGTTATAACCACATGAGGAGACACTTGGTGTCGTAGAAAGTATTTTATATGTAATGTAGTTATGGAAAATTATTAGAAGTTAAAGGTAGTTTTTTATGGAGAATTTTATAAATACGTATATTGTAATTAATATAAGACATCTACACACAACTTGGCAATACGTCTATATTTTTCTTTTATCTTTTATTTAATTTTCTTGTAATTTTCTTTTCAAGTTCATAGGAGTAGATTATAATCTCTGTAACTGGTTCTCCATCGAAGTTAATAAAATCTCAATTTTATTGCTTTGACTCCATTTTCTGTGACTTTTTTTTGGCGAAATCTTGAAACAAGGCATAGAACTCGCACGCAATCGCTTGGTATTTGAAGAGAATTTCATTTCGAATGAGATCGTTTTGTGTTTTTTGGTAAACACCTATAAAAATATTTTTTTTAAAAATACTCCTTACAAAATTATGTTAGTATCTCTCCTAAATTATAAAAGTACCCATTGTTTTTATTATTGCGTGATTTAATCTAGAGTCCTATTTTGCCAACTTATTTGAAAATAGATCCCATACTCTGAACTGTTATCCTACGAGATCCTTTTAATAATTTTTGCGACTTTTATACCCTCAAAATGTTCTCCATCGAATTTGATATCATTTAATACTCAGCTGATTTTATTTCCAACGTTATAACACCTATTAAGGAGTATTTATAGAGACTTTATCATTCTATTTAATTCCAATTCCAAGATATCTCATGATTCTATATTTGTTTCAGCATATTATGCTAATATAATATAACTAAAAACGAAATACTTTATATGACATGTTAAATTTTGAATTTATGGTAATAAAGGATC
Source organism: Heliamphora pulchella (assembly GCA_032270985.1). Classification (NCBI taxonomy): domain Eukaryota; kingdom Viridiplantae; phylum Streptophyta; class Magnoliopsida; order Ericales; family Sarraceniaceae; genus Heliamphora; species Heliamphora pulchella. The sequence continues at coordinate 1,815 of JAULJZ010150393.1, read as the reverse complement.
CTAAATAGATGAGATTATATTGTATTACATTCTCAACCAAAATTATTTTCATTATATAGATTTCGAAAATATATTGTATTACACAGTTCCATTACACAGATTTTCGGGTTACAAATTCTGGAGCAAAACTATTTTCAGAAAATATCAAATCTTACTTATATGAAAAAATATAAACATATACTCTTTCTGTTTATCACAACTTGTTTTATCATGTTAACATATTCTTACTTTTGTCACAACCTGTTTGATCATATTAGCATATTCTCACTTCTAAATAAGTTGTCTTATCATATTCTCATATTTTCATAAGTTGTCGGCATATGATAAAATATGAACATATACTCATTATGTATATCACAATTTGTTTTATCGTGTTAACATATTCTCACTTTTAATCTTACTTGCTTTATCATGTTAACATATTTTCACTTCTAAGCAACTTGTCTTACTATGTTCTCATATTCTCATAAGTTGTCAACATATTAACATATATCAAAAGTTACATTTTATCAAATAGAATAACCTCAGTAATATTTTTATTTTTGATAAAATAAATTATATTTTCGACTTAAAAAGTTTTTAATTTTTTTTTTACATAGTTGCAGTTTAACTTTTCACCAATCATCTCAAGTACAAAACATAGAGTTTATAATGCAAATAAGACCATACTATGACTAGCAAAAATAGATAGTTTATAATGCAAACAAGTTCACGAAATAATTATTTAATGAAGTGTTATTTTCTACAATACACAGACCTTCACATAAGCAAGATTTGATATTTTCTTAAAATAGTTTCGCTCCAGAACTTGTAACCCAAAAATTTGTGTAATGAAACGGTGTAATACAATATATTTTCAAAATCTGTGTAATAAAAATTATTTTGGCTGAGAATGTAATACAATATAATCTCATCTATTTAGGATCCTTCATTATCATAAATTCAAAATTCAACCTGTCATATAAAGCATTCCGTTTTTAGTTATATTATATTACCATAACATGCTGAAACAAATATAGAATTATAAAACATCTTGAAATTGAAATTAAATAAGTTGATAAAGTCTTCATAAATATTCCTTAGCATGTGCTATAATATTGGAAATAAAATCAGCCGAGCATTAAATGATATCAAATTTTATAGGGAACATTTTGAGGGTATAAAAGTCTCAAAAATTATTAAAAGGATCTCATGAGATAACAGTTCAGAGAATGGGATCTATCCTCAAATAAGTTGCCAAAATAGATCCTAGACTAATTAACCCTTTATTTTTTACACAAAATACTTGCACTCAGGCATCTTAAAATATTATTCTTTTTCAATATTTTGATTTTGATATATATGATTTATGTGTAGAATATTTTAATTGTGCCAAATTTTATTCTTAAATTTATTTTAATTTATTTTTGCTAAATTTAAAGTCTTAAGAAGAATTTTGATTAATGTTATCTTTAACGAAATCACTCAAGAAGAATTTTGTAGAATTAGTACTTGTGACATAACTAAAGAAGCATAGGATATTTTAAAAGTCACTCATTAGAGAACACAAATCGTAAAAATCTTTAAAACTTCAACGTCTGAAAATAATTTTTGAGACTCTGCAAATGAAAAATAATGAAAGTTTTTTATAAATGTTACACTATGATAAGTGACATTGTGAATGTTTTTTTTAATCTTGGAGAGAAGATTTTTAACTCAAAATTTGTTAAAAAAATTCTAAACTCTTTACCATAACATTTCCAATCAAAGGTCACCGCTATAGAAAAAAGTAAAGACATAAATTCTTTACCAGTGAAAATTTTGATTGAAAATTTG
>JAULJZ010150392.1:0-30751 GCA_032270985.1 Heliamphora pulchella | reverse complement strand
AGTTAACAACAAATTGTATTAGTATAGTAATTACAAATAACACTAGGAAGTAAAAAATTAAACTTACATCTAGTCTCTTTAAATTAAACTTACATCTGGACCAGTGGATGGCAACCTGTCTTCCAGAAAGTTCATCTTTCGAAAGTTATGCCATGAATCAGCTTGAGTCAATCAACATTAACCAAAGATCGGTCATCAGAAAGAGATTATCAGAGACAGCAGGGGAAGAAAAGGAGAGTTGTGGATCTAATGAGGTTTCTGTTCAGATTGATGGCATTTCAGTATCTGCACCAAAACAAAAAGCTGACATCAAACTAACTAAGAATAGGCTTAAGGCAGCCACAACTGTCCAAAGCAGCATTCTAAGGTAAGGCCTCCTCACTAGAGCAGAAATTGTTAGAAGAGTATTAAAGTAGGTTTTATTGGATTGAAGATGTCATGATCCAAACCCGAATGAGCCCACAGGTGGCGTGACTTATGTTACCCAAATCCTAGCAATGTTGGTTTGGTGCCTCGAGTTGTGTAGAATCCTTTCAAATTAAATATGCATGTTTATTATAGATTGGGTGTTACCGAAGATCCACTATCAATTCATCATGTTAAAAATATACGTGTTATTCATCATGAAAGCCTGCAACATTCTACTTGGGAAGAACATTAAATCAGCAAAACATGTGGCAACGCAGTTTAGAAATAACATGCCTAGCATAACTCAATAAGTTGTCTTATTGCATCTTCTGTTATTGTTTTTAGGCACTTTATGCTATTCCACTTACTCAGATTTCCATTTGGCCACAGGCAATCAATAAAGATTGTCCAAGGGAAGATGAAAAAGATGGCAAGCACAAGCAAAAGCAGGCAGGAACTAAGAGAGATATCAAATGCAAAGATGCTATATCTCTACTATCACCAAACCTGGTGACCAGCAACATCTCCAAATTGGGAAACTAAAGCTGTCAAGAGAACATTAGTTTTTTGCAATGTATTACCATAGTGGCTTTAAAACATCGTTGAATTCCCATTGTACAAATTATGGATATAAATCATTTTCTCAGTTTTTTAATCTCCTCAATCATCGATTATAAGTCATCAGACAAGCATGCCAAAGTTACCTCTTTGGTTGCCGAACTTCCATTGCTGAGAGGATGCAAATGCTGTTAAACTTGGTGAGATGGACTTGACTTCTCAACCAACCATCACCACAACTGGAATTAAGCTATAGGATTAGTTATTCTTGCTATGATTCTGAAGAATGATTAATACCATTGTTAGACAAAGAAAAGAAAAGAGCATGAATCAATAAATTGAATAGGAAAAAATAAATTATATTGATTCAAGTAAAAAACATAATCAATGCCAACAATCAACTCACCAATCAATTTCTCATTGTTCATTTCTAGTGCATTCTCTAATTTTCCATTTTTTCCTTGACAAGAAACATTCTCAATGGGGCGGTGTGCACGTGTGAACATCATCCCAGTTCATAAATTTAATAGCCTTAAACTAGTTAACCTAAGTTTATCTCAGTAGTTACTTGACATGAATGAGTAATTCTACGTATATAAAAAAACTAGTTACAGAACCACCTACAGCGCATGACTGGTCAAAATTTTACAAGATGTGTCAGTGGGACCTACTTCTAAAAAATCATCATAATCTATACACTATCATCGGGATTCAACTTAGCTTGGACTCTTATTTTGTTGCCCTATGATCTTGCACTAACCAAAGGAACCAAATAACACAATCTTTTTTAACTTCTTGATGCCCAAAGAAACTTAGAATTGTGATGGAACTCTCAAAATGATCTGGAACATTATGATGCTCAAATGCCCCTTTCATCTCTCCTTATATGCTAGATATTAGATCCAAGATCATAAATGATCTCCAATTAATTTTAGAATATGATATTCCCACTCCACTTTTTAGTCAATACACTCCAAAATTTGTATTCTAGTATGCATTGAAAACCCTGTCCTATGGAATTTAAGGCACTAAAGACAAATCTTGGAGTGCATTTAATTAAAAGGGGAGTGTGAATATAATTTCAGATAGAAATGATGTAATGAAGATGATTACATGTATAATTGCATTTTTTTTTCTTGAGAAGGAAAAGGATAAAGGGTGAATAGCTCCCAAGTCCTAAATCCCTTTGATAAAAGTTAGCAGTGAGGCTCTCAACTCAACCCGCATGTGATGGCTACTCTCTCCTATACTATTCAAAGTTGTACACCATAAAAAAGAGTAAAGAAAGAACTATCCTACTTATAAACCAAGAATCTACCACATGGGAATGACAAGATATGTATTAGCAAAACAAGTACAAATGTAACTCCCACAAATTCAATTCCTTCCCAACCATTCCCTCTTTACTATTGCTCTATCTTATTACCCTAAACTAAGAATATAAGGGTTGAATGAGTCTTCTATATTATATCTGATGAATGAGAATTACAAAATATGAGAATTATAAAGAGTTGCAGAAAGGAAAAAAAATTATAGAGTTCAGAGATTAAAAAAAGAGGACCTTGTCATGCTATTACAAAACATACCAGAAGAAAAAAAAACAGGCACATTTGACATCAACAATGAAATAGATCTATGTAAGATGACACACAATGAACACATAAATGATTATAAACTAGTTGCAGCCCAAGAACTAAGAAAAATAATTACACAAATACAAAAAGAAAATAAAGAAGCTTAATCATAGGAAGACAAAATATATTTGTTGCTACCCAAATTTTGTCATCAAAGTTCAATATTTTATCCCCAAGACGAACAGAAGCTGACACACACCCAGATATTTTCCTAAACCGTGATACTTCAAAGGCAATATAAGAGTTTGGATCTAAATGAGAAGAATCAGAACCTATATATATAGTTTTGAAACATAACCTGTATATTGATATCAAATAATGGAACTACCCTCTGTTTCTCTTGAACTGGAACGGTGGCAATCGACAGTGGCGTGAACCAGAACGACGGCAATCAGCGGTGGCGTGAACCAGAACGATGACGCCTATCGGCGGTGGTGTGAGCGGCAGTGGCGTGAACGGTGGATTGAGCCTGAGACTATGGAGATCGAAGACGATATAAAGGGAAAGCCTAGCACTGCTATACGGCTTGAGGGTGAGAGAGAATAATAGTTATTGGGGAGAGAGAGGGACGAATATTTAGATTTAAATATGCTTCACTTATGTTTAATTTCATTTATAAGTAAAATTGAGATTAAAAAATTAATTTATTATTTTATTTTTTTAACAACTGAGGTAAAAAATACATATAATCTCTGTCTATTAGAACAACCAAGATTAAATATTTCTCTTGTTTTTTTAATCACGCTTTAATAAGAAACTGAGATGTTTTCAATTTTTTAAGGGAGATCTTTATCTATTATTGTAGTAGTGAACCAAAACACCTTAATGTCAAAAGAGGTATACATGAGTCACTAGGGATTCGCCATCCCAAGGGCATACATTACTTCTAAAACATCGAAAACCTTCAAGGTCTTATATATGAAGTTATGTCAAAACTAAAAACTAAATAAAAAAAAACAAACCGAAACGATTCCCAATACCAGAACTAAAACTACACGACGACGCCTGTGATGGACCAACTCCAAGCTATTCTTGGTATTTACAACTCCAAAGGTTATAGAAGAGCGCACTTAACATTATCATGAACAGAAATGACGGTTACATAGTTAAGGATAATTGAAAACTCTTTCTAAAAATAATTCATCACATTTTTCATGAAAATATAGAAACTGATGCATTTGCTTGAACATGAAAACATCACAGATTATACAGAATCTTCTATCACGCCCCAAAATTCAGGGTCACGTGAAAATCCACCAAACACCAATTTTTTGAAAATATAGGTTTTCATATCTTTAAATCCACCTGTTTAAAACACAAGAAAACCCAATAAGCAACTCTCATAAACAATAAACATTTTGTATAACATGCATAAGTATATCGCCTTATGGCGTACAAAACTACCTTCAGGAATAAGCATACCAACAAGAAGGAAAACCATAAAATTCTTTTGCCACCACAGGCATCACCAAAGCTACTCATGGTCATCATCTAAAGCATCACCTGAAAATAGTTTTACAAAAAATCCCACCCGTGAGCCGAAGCCCAATAGAAATAGACAATACAACTGTAAAGCAGGAAATATGCAGTCATATAGAGTAGGAACGTATTCAAACACAAGCCGAAAAAGGTTTTACGTCATAAAACCCCAAGTTTTCCACAAACCTCCAAAACAGTTTTCCCTTCGACAAAAGCATTTAAACAATGCAAAACACATTTTACAGTTGAAGGAAAAATAGTAATCAAAACATCGTTCCCTCACGAAATGTACATCGTGAAAAAGAAGGATAAGATCCTATGTACCGACTCTGTCACACAGACAAAGGTGGCAACAATAGATTGCTGTTCATTATCCTAGTCCTGAACCACATAAGGTCTGCTAGCTAATGACAAGTTCTATACGGAGCACCACAACGTAAAAGCTAACTTTACGGGCCCGACAACCCGAGGGAAAAGACCACCTAAACCGACCTTCTTTACAGGAACTACCCCGAAGGATAACAAAGGTACCTACACTGCGCATTTTTTGGACTTTCACCGAGGGCAACTCGTGCCAAATACACGTCATCCCAGTACATCTAGATAATCTTCTAAAAATAGTACCGTAACTCAACTACGAAAATATTTTCTCAAAACAATACATTATACATGTATATAGATCCATCCATTAACATGGAGATCGACAAAACATTTTCAAAATATTTTTCCCCATTTTCAACAAAACGTTTCAAAACCTGAGACTCAATCCCGAAGGCGAGCTCCAAACCTCCAAAACACCGAGTGCTAAGATTTTCCACAAAACCACCATTTTTCACCAAAATTCACCATTTTCAAGAAAACCCTCTAAAAACCATACTACCACGTTTCATACAGTGCTTTAAGCCAAGAAAAGCAAACAACATGCTTTTTATTAGAAAAACAAGGCTTAAACAGAAAATATGACATTTGATGCATTTTTACCTGGTGAAAATACATACAATTACATATAACACCCTTATAACAGCAGTAGGTCTAGAATCCAACCTCGTTGGGTTAAAACCCGACGCCTCAAAAACCAAACCTCGTTAGAACGAGAATCTGACTGGATGAGCACGAAGTTAACAGTGTAGATAGTAAGGATCCACAAGCTGATCTTCAAAAATAAGGCTCGGGTAGGTCACATATGTAGAGAGAAGGTAGAGAACGAGAAAGAAATAAGCTTTTCCAAACATTTCTGCCCCGTCTTCTACTTATAAGCACGCCAAAAAGCCTGTTCAGTCGACTGAAGATGCCACTTCAGTCGACTGAAGTGCCTCAAAAAATGCAAATCACCTCAGTTTAGTCTACCGAACTCAAGAAAAGTGGTTCAGTCGACTGGGCCAAGCCCTCCAGTCGACCGAACCCAAGGTTCTTAACCTACTGGTTTCCACTTCAGTCGACTGAACTCACCAGTTCAATCGACCGAACCTGCTTGGTCCAACATACTGTTTTGAGTCTCGATTTTGTGTTCTAAGGCCAACCCACCAAGCCTCAACAAGGACCGAGAAAGCGTAAAACACATCTACATGTTGTTCTACAACTCCAAAACATAAATCATGCATCGGCAATATATAACATGAAGGAAAAACACGTAATCATGTATAAATAATTCAAAATAACAAGGTTCGGGGTCTCACAACTCTCCCCCCTTAAGGAATTTTGCCCCCGAAATTCACTACAAGGTCATGAGGTAAACAGGTCTGGGTATCTAGCGTGCATTCCAGAATCAAGCTCCCAAGTCGCTTCCTTAACCCCGTGATGAAGCCACTGAACTTTGACATACGCAATCGTCCTCTTCAGCAACACTTGCTCCATTGTATCTAGAATCCTCACTGGGCGTTCCTCATTCTTGACATCCTCATCAACTCGCAACTCAGTCTAATCCAATACATAAGACGGATCCGGCTCATACCTCCAAAGCATAGAAATGTGAAAGACACTATGCACAGATGCCAACTGAGGTGGCAAAGCCAGACGGCATGCTACCACCCCAATCTTCTCCAGGATCTCGAAGGGTCTAATAAAACGTAGTGATAGCTTCCCGCGACGACCAAACCTCATCAACCCTCTGCGTGGCGAGACCTTCAGAAACACATGATCTCCCACTACAAAGTCTAATGGTCTCCTCTTCTGATCTGCATAACTCTTCTGGCGGCTTTGAGCTGTCACCAGACGTTGACGAATCACGGCGATCTGCTCTGTCGTCTCCCGTACTAAGTCGGGTCCCATAACAGTGGTTTCTCCCACCTCTGTCCAACACACCGACGATCTACACGGCCTACCATATATAGCCTCATACGGTGCCATTCCAGTACTGGATTGATAGCTGTTGTTGTATGTAAACTCTGCCAATGATAGATGATCCTCCCAAGAACCCCGAAAGTCAAGCACACAAGCCCTCAACATGTCCTCCAAAATCTGAATGGTCCTCTCAGACTGACCATCGGTATGAGGATGAAAAGATATACTAAAAGTCGAGCTCGTCCCCAAAGCCATCTGAAGACTCTACCAAAAGCGCGATGTAAATGGCGAGTCTCGATCATAAATGATAGTCACCAGTACTCCGTGTAGTCAGACTATCTCTTGAATGTACAATCTACTCAATCGGTCCACTGGGTTTCTCACTCGAATAGGCAGGAAGTGCGCAGACTTCGTCAACCTGTCCACTATACCCCAAATAGCATCGTGCCCCTTCTCCCACTTCCACTCGGATACAGGCAAAGGCTGTAACAATCCTGCAGGTCTCTGGTGCTCCACCTTTACTTGCTGATAAGTAAAGCATCTAGAAATGAATTGGATCACATTTCTCTTCATTCCCGTCCACTAGAACTGTCGGTGTAGATCATGATACATCTTCGTGCCTCCCGGATGCACTGCAAGACATGAGTGATGAAACTCATGTAGCACCTCAGCATAGCACGACTCTGGTACAAACAGACGTCTTGTTAACGTCAGACTCTGATCTGAACTCACCACCCATCCTGCTGTGTCCTTCCCGCTAGCAATGCGGTCCCGTATCATTTGAGCCTCCTGATCAGTCCTCTGAGCCTCTAGCATGCGTGCAACTAATGCAGGTTGTGAAGCTACAGAATACAAAGTCGCTCTTTCCCCTATCTCCCTGAGACACAGATCAAACTCCCCAACAACTCCGAGCATGTCCCATTCCCGTATAGCCACAGAAGCAAACGAGCCATGAGATCTCCTGTTGAGCGCATCAGCTACGGCATTTGCCTTCCCCGGGTGGTACTGCAAATCAAAGTCGTAGTCTCCCAATAGCTCCATCCACCGTCGCTGGCGAAGATTCAGGTCTTTTTGTGAAAATAAGTACTTCAAGCTCTTGTGATCAGAGAAAACCTCGAAATGCTCACCATATAGATAGTGCCTCCATGTCTTCAAAGCGAAGAACACGGCTGTCAATTCCAGATCATGAGTCGGGTAATTCCTCTCGTGTGTCTTCAGGTGTCGCGAGCCGTAGGCTACAACCTTACCTCCCTGCATCAACACATAGCCTAAACCATCAAGTGATGCGTCGCAGTATACTGTATAGCCCAAACCTCGCTCAGGAATAATCAGCACTGGTGCACTAGTTAATCTCCTCTTAAGCTCCTGAAAAGCTGACTCGTAAGACTCGCTCCATACAAACGTGACTCCCTTCCATGTCAAATGCGTTATCGGTGCTGCAAGCCTAGAGAAGTCCCCCACAAACTGCTGGTAATAACCCACTAGACCCAGAAAACTACGAATCTCAAAAACATTCCTCGATCGCTGCCAATTCGTCACTGCATCAGTCTTTGTCTAGTCCACTAATGCTGCATCCTTCGACACCACGTGTCCAAGGAATCTCACCTCTGACATTCAGAACTCTCACTTCTCGAACTGTGCATACAAGCAATGTTCTCTCAAAAGCTACAAGATGACGTGCAGATGCTCCTCATGCATCTCCCTCGTGGGTGAATAAACCAGAATATCTTCCACGAACACAACCACAAAACTATCCAGGTAGGAGTGGAAGATACGGTTCATCAGACCCATAAATGTGGCAGGGGAGTTCATCAAACCAAACGGCATAACCAGAAACTCGTAGTGACCATAGCGAGTCCAAAAGGCGGTCTTCGGTATGTCCTCGCCCCTAATCCGCTGCTGATGATATCCAGACCTCAAGTCAATCTTCGAAAAGAAGTGCGATCCCCTCAACTGATCAAATAGGTCATCAATCCTAGGCATAGGATACTTATTCTTCACCATCACCTGGTTCATCTTCCTGTAGTCTATACATAGTCTTAACGTCCCATCCTTCTTCTTCACGAACAAAGCTGGTGCTCCCCACGGCGACATACTAGGCCGTACAAACCCTTTATCCAACAACTCCTCCAACTGCACCTTGAGTTCTCGAAACTCAACAGGTGCAAAGCGATATGATGGCATAGAGATAGGAGTTTCTCCTGGAATAAGATCAATAGAGAACTCCACATCACGGCTCGGTGGTAACTCAAACAGATCGTCAGGAAGACGTCTGGATAGTCACACACCACAGGGGGTAACTCCCCTCAAACCTCATCTAGCATATCCAATCTGAGAGCCGAAAAGAGAGAACCCAAGTTTCGTCGAACTCGCGCGGTACCTGGTATAGACACCAAACTTTCATCCCGATCACCCGCAAAGTAGAAGCAGTCACCCTCCAATATACAAATCGACACTCTCCATCGTTCACAATCTATATAGGCATGGTAGGTCGTCAGCCAGTCCATCCCTAGGATGACGTCAAACGTGGTCATGTCTAGAATGATAAAATCAAACTCTAAACAGATAGGTGGGTCTCTCTCCTGTGACTGGACGGGCGCTGAACTCTGAGTCTGGCTATTCTGCAGGCACTCAACTGACCGATGCCCTGGCTGTCCGCATCTATAATAGATTAACCATCTCTGCTCTGGCCTTCCAGTCGAGGCCACTAAAAGTGTGGGTGCAGATGACTGCAGCTGATACGATTCGGCAACATGAGAACTAGGTCCAGACAACCTCTAGCACTTTTTCCCGCGCCTCTGGAATTGTGCATCTCCACTGCCCTGCTGACTCCCGCTCTCTCTAATCCTGTGACTATCTGCTAATGAGTTCTCTACCCGGATAGTAGCTTCCACCAACTTGATGTACCCCTCCACATCCAGAGCTATAACCCTATCCTTAATAGCAGGTCGAAGTCCTCTCCCAAACCTCCGAGTACGCAACTCCTCGGTCGATACCATCTCTGGTGCAAATTGCGACAGATTCCCGAACCTGGCCTCATACTGGACCATAGACAGATTCCCCTGAACAAGGGAGAGGAACTCCTCTCGGTAAGTATCTCTCGAAGACCTCGGGAAATACTTCTCCAAGAAGACTCTCGTGAAAGCAGTCCATGTCTCATCCACAGTGGTTTTGGCAAACTTCCACCACTTTCTAGCATCTTCCCGCAATTGGAACACCGCCAACTTTACCCGCAAAGCATTCTCCTCGATATCCAGAGTATCAAAGATCGACATGGTCACTTCCAACCACTCGGTAGCAACCTTGGGGTCTGGCTCCCTAGCAAAGGTTGGAGGATCCAACGCCGAAACTCTCTCATAGCCATAGAAGCCCTTGGCTCAGGAACCCGTACACTAGCCTTGATAGCTTCTGCCATGACTCGCATTGTGGCAAGCATCTCCTGGATAACGTCAGCACCGCCCATTTGTTCCTATGTGGCATGAACGTCTCCCTCCTCTGGAACCTAAACATAAGAACGACCTTGGCCACGACCCCGTCCTTGCGCTCCCCGCGTAGACATAATTCTATATAAAGCAATATAAATAAGATAAGCTTTCCTACAACATGTTACCATGTAACAGGAACACATAATCATGCTATCACATAGCCACATAAGATCATGTTAACACGTCTCACATACCGAGGAGAACTAACAAGACAGACTCGTCCATTTGGATAACCAATTCAGATTCCCTGCTAGAAAACACGTCGGCCAAACGCATTTCTAACTTGGTTCCCAAATCTTTTATTCCAAACACCGCAAGGCAAGACTTATCAATCCTGAGATTCAACCTCCATACTCACATATACATAACGATCATGCTCAAAAAGCTATTAACATATTATAAACCAACATTTAAACACATGCAAGCAAACATATACAATCAATCTCACTAGGTGATAAACCCCTTTTCCCATGGCTCTTAGGTATTCGAACCCAGAGCTCTGATACCAATTTATCACGCCCCAAAATCCAAGGTCACGTGAAAATCCACCAAACACCAATTTTATGAAAATATAGGTTTTCATATCTTTAAATCCACCTATTTAAAACACAAGAAAACCCAATAAGCAACTCTCATAAACAGTAAACATCCTGTATAACATGCATAAGTATATCGTCTTATGGCATACAAAACTGCCTTCACGAATAGGCATACTAACAAGAAGGAAAATCATAAAATTCTTCTGCCTCCACGGGCAACACCAAAACTACTCATGGTCATAATCTAAAGCATCACCTAAAAATAATTTTACAGAAAATCTCACCCGTGAGCCGAAGCCCAATAGAAACAGACAATACAACTGTAAAGCAGGAAATATGAAATCATATAGAGTGGGAGCGTACTCAACCACAAGCCAAAAAAGGTTTTACGTCAAAAAATTTCAAGTTTCCCACAAACCTCCAAAACAGTTTTTTCTTCACAACTAAGCATTTAAACAATGCAAAACACATTTTACAGTTGAAGGAAAATAGTAATCAAAACATCGTTCCCTCACGGAATGTACATCGTGGAAAAGAAGGATAAGATCCTATGTATCGACTCTGTCACACAGACAAAGGTGAAAACTATAGACTCCTGTCCATTACCCTAGTCCTGAACCACTTAAGGCATGCTAGGTACTGACAAGTTTTATACGGAGCACCACAACGTAAAAGCTAACTTTATGGGCCCGACAACCCGAGAGAAAAGAGCACCCAAACTGACCTTTTTTACGGGAACTACCCCGAAGGATAACAAAGGTACCTACACTGCGCACATTTTTGGACTTTTACCGAGGGAAACTCGTGCCAAATACACGTCATCTCGGTACATCTAGATAATCTTCTAAAAATAGTACCGTAGCTCAACTACGAAAATATTTTCTCAAAACAATACATTATACATGCATATAGATCCATCCATCAACATGGAGATCGACAAAATATTTTCAAAATATTTTTCCCCATTTTCAATAAAACATTTCAAAACCTAAGACTCAATCCCGAAGGCGAGCTCCAAACCTCCAAAACACCGAGTGTTAAAATTTTCTACAAAACCACCATTTTCCACCAAAATCTACCATTTTCAAGAAAATCCTTTGAAAATCATACTACCACTTGTCATACAGTGCTATAATCTAAGAAAAGCTAACAACATGCTTTCTATTAGAAAAACAAGGTTTAAACAGAAAATATGACATCTGTCGTATTTTTACCTGGTGAAAATACATACAATTACATATAACACCCTCATAACAGCAGCAGATCTAGAATCCTATCTCGTTGGGTCAAAACTCGACGCCTCAAAAATCAGACCTCGTCGGAACGACAATTTGACCGGATGAGCGTGAAGCTAACAACGTAGATAGCAAGGATCCACAAGCTGATTGTCGAAAACAAGGCTCGGGTAGGTCACATATGTAGAGAGAAGGAGAGAACAAGAAAGAAATAAGCTTTTCCAAACGTTTCAGCCCCTTCTTCTACTTATAAGCACGCCAAAAAGCTTGTTTAGTCGACTGAAGAGGCCACTTTAGTCGACTGAAGAGGCCACTTTAGTCGACTGAAGCGCCTCAAAAAATGCAAATTGCCTCAGTTCAGTCGACTGAACTGGTGAGTTCAGTCGACCGAACTTAAGAAAAGTGGCTCAGCGGACTGGGCCAAGCCCTCCAGTCAACCGACCCCAAGGTTCTTAACCTACTGGTTTCCAGTTCAGTCGACTGAACTCACCAGTTCAGTCGACCGAACCTGCTTGGTTCTATATACTGTTTTGAGTCTCAATTTTTTGTTCTAAGGCCAACCCAACAAGCCTAAACAAGGACCGAGAAAGCGTAAAACACATCTACATGTTGTTCTACAACTCCAAAACATAAACCATGCATCGACAATATATAACATGAAGGAGAAACACGTAATCATGTATAAATAATTCAAAATAACAAGGTTCGGTGTCTCACATCTTCTCAGTACTATAAATAGAAATATATATTCCTGACTCAACCGCCACAATTAAAAGATGAAAGTCACTTTCTCAAATCTAGACTCAAACCCCAATAGTGTTCAAGTAGTCGTTAACCTCACGATCAGGAGTTCGACGGTACCATAACCTCAATTGTGAATACACGGATAGCAACGTGATGGAATGAGGGTCACTCTCCACCAAGCACGAGTAGTATGTGCCATACCTGGGAATTAGCCTGCAAAGCCTTTAAGGTAAAACCCCGCTCAATGGGAAACCTCCCATATAGGAACAACAACACCCATAATTGGGCAACCTCCCCTAACGGGATATAAAGAGTCAAAAATCCTTATAACTTGACACTTTGGAACAACCACACAACATTAACCATACTTTTACGATAACATCATGCTAGCTCAAAATATCATGGATAGCACACTTAAATTAAAAACATCAAGGCTTTTGAAAATAACAGATTAATGCGATCGTCAAACAGGTCATAGTTCAAAACATGCGCTTTAAAGAATTTCCATGCATCATTTATATAAATTCAAGTTCAAGATAATGACTAAGCACTCTTACCTTGTATTATATGCATATGAACCGAGCCTCCCCCGACAAGCTAAGCAGAACCCCCGGGTTCTACAACCTTTGTGCCTAACAAGCAAAACACTACTCGACCGTTAACACATAATCTTTCCCTTTTTGCATGTGAAACTAAACTGATTCGGACCATTGAATTTTTTCTTTGATTTTAGGGACCATGGTTACATTCTTTATAGATTTAAGGGGTACTATGCACTTGCCAAATCTTTCACTTGTTTAAGGATTTAACTTAACCATTTATTACTCTCTTTGAATCACTAAATTCCAAGGTACCGCAGCATTTTGAGATATTTAGACTTGGAGTAGGATTATGATTTTTGGTGACGATTTAGATTAAAATATTCTCTACAAATTTTATATTTTACACCAAGGTCAAAACCTAAGGCAACTAGGTGAAAAACTTGACGGAAACAAAAATAGTTAAGCACTTGCACAGAAAATTAATCAAAAAAAGTGTCTTTGTTGGTCTCAATTTTGGGGTATCAAAACAATTCAAAGTGAGTCCATTATTGGATATGTTCTAATTTAACATGTCCCCTACAATTTTCATGTTTAGTGCTAAAGATAGTTATTTGCAACAAGTTAAAGTTTTTAGCCATTTTATAAAATAGGTTTTATCAGCCGCCAAAACTTAGTAAAGCTGATTTTGGACAGATGGTTTGAAACGGTTTTGGGGGACCATCCCGAGGCTTCTAGGTATGATTTTTGGAAAGAAAGTAGTTAAATATGTTAGATATAATGTTTATGTAGAACACTTTTGGAGTAGGTCACTAAAAATAGGGGTTTTGGGCTACACAAAATTATGTGACAGAGGTGTTCTTTGAGGGCTGAAACACAACAGAGAGTTTCAAATGTGTTTTTGCCCATCAACACTCAATATATGGGCCTCATTTTTGGTGGGTAGATATATATACATGTTATCTACAACTTTTATGTTTTTGAAAAATCTCGAATCTCATTTTAAACTAGGGGTTTTTGGTTTGCATTGTGGACTGGTCTGAAACCAACACACTTTAGTAGAATTGCAATATCTCGAGTTCTACTTACTTAAATGAGTTCAAACTAATTTTGGATGAACTATAACACAAAAACATAGGTCTGAACATAAATAACACACTTATAGAATTTTTCTACATATGTTCCAAAGATCAGGGCAGAAAGCTCAAAACACCCAAAACTCAAGCCTATTTTGGTTATAGCCTCTTAGTGTCATGTGTGTACGTTTTTCACCCCTGTTCTTTGTATACATGTGTTGTACTTCAATATGTCAATGTTCCAGAGCTTATAGAAGTCATGAATCCGATGGAAAAATCCACACCAACTCACAACTTCAACATTCATACCGTATAGTCCTAAAAATCCAACCATGACGCCTTTATTTTTGAGTTTTTGGTTATTGATCTTAGATTTGTGTTTCAAAATAATAAAAATGATATTTGATATTTATAAAATCAGAAGTGTTAGATCCTTGATTACCTTGTTTAGAAGTTATTTTTTAGTGATGAAAAACTTTGGACTTCGCTTTCAAGCTCCATGGATCCTCCTCATTCTTTCCTCTTCTTTCTTCTTATTTCTTTTTCTTTCTTCTCTTTTCTTCTTCTTCTCTCTCTCTCTCTCTCTCTCTCTCTCTCTCTATATATATATATATATATATATATATATGCACGAAATTATGAAGAAAAATGGTGGCTTGGGTCTCTTTTTATAGCTAAAGGTCATAGGAAGCTTCCTTGGGAAGCTTGGTTAACCATAGATTTAGGAACCTATCCTTAGTTTCTTTATACTTAACTTGAGTTTGTGAAACTTGCTCACCAAGTTTGGCACATTCTCCTAGGTTGTTGGCCACTTGAGTGTATATATATATATATCAAAATAATTTTCTTTATTTAATTATAGGAGAAAATTCAGGTGTTTTTCACATAGGTTCGTTTCTTGATTTTTTGAGCTTAACTCTTGTCTTAAATGATTTGAGCTTATAACTTTGACTTCTTATCCTCAATATTAGGGTTTCAATATATGCTTATGTAGTTCTCACTCTGTCCTGTATAGTTCTTCTTACCAAACTTAGGATGAGATTTCGTTTCTTTTGAGAAATTCTTTCTTTTTTATTCGTATCTTGAGTTCGGATTGTTACAAAATTCATCCAATCTAAGCTTGTTTTAAACAAAATTCAAATTTTGATCGTAGGTTCATCCAAAAAAAAAAAAAACTCCCATCAAAATTCAAAAACTTCTTTTTAAACTAAGTTTCACTCGAAACTCATCCTATCTCAAGATTAGTTTTTCAAAGAGAATTCATATCCAAAACTTGTTTTATTCAAAACTCAGAGCTCTTTTCAAATCAAAACCCACTCAATTCATGTTCAATCCAAATCCTAACACGGTATCCATTTTAAATCCAAATACAAGCAAGCCCTGCTTCTAGGACGTGATCCCACTTCAAATCAAGTTCAGTCTAAGCCCGATGACCGAATCCACCATCAATCCAAATTCAAAAATCCTTAGCCAAAATTTCAAGTTTGTTCAGCTTAAAATCCATTTTCATCCAAATTCAAAAATCCTTAACCAAAATTCCAAGTTTGTTCAACCTGATGTCCGCTTTCGTCTAAATTCAGAGGTCTGTGTTATTTTAACCAAAATTACAAGTTTGTTCAATCTAAAGCCTGTTCTCATCCAAGTTCGAAAGCTTTGACCAAGAGAAAAGGTCCATCCAATCTAAGCTAAGGTCTAATCTAGTTAAGTCTAACATTTCAAACCAAATCTCAACTCCAATCCAATTTTAATCCCGAACACCGAACCAATTTAACTCAAATATTCGATACAATTCAATATTCAATTTAAGTTCAAAGCTCGATCCAATTCAATAAATATCAAAGTAATCAAAAGTTCAATGTCTAAAAAAACTTTCTAATAAAAAGCAACGAACGAATTTAAGTTTTCAACTTACCTCAAGGTTCCGGGCCGAGAGATGATCCTCGCGACACTGGAGAATGATCTCATGCTCCGCTATGACATCCGAAAGAATGAACCTCTTCATAGCAGGTTTTTGCAACCGATGAAGAAGAGGGATGCAAGTCCTAGCGTCGAATGCTCTAGTATACCCGACGCACCCCCTCCCTCGAGTAGGAGATGTGATGCCCCGTTCTTTGGGCACGTTGGGACATACATAAATATAAATAAAGGGATACTCTAGCCATTCATTCATATTTACATACATTAGTTATTGCATCATAAAGGAGTTTTAAACCGTTCAAAGTTACATAAATATTACAGTTTCACCAAGATATTTAAAAAATTACATTAAGCACGGGAAAAACTGAATATAAGAACAAAAACAGAGATCTCGACTCTTTAGAATGCATCAGCGGGAACCATGTGCTCTTGGAACTCACCCTGTTCTTTAAACGCTTCTTCTCCCTCTAGGATGACTTTCTCCAAGAACTCCTCCTCACCTGTGGCACGAATTCCATGAGCCAAGGCCCAGAAGCAAAATACTTTAACCTTCTAACTAATCTCATGGCACAAAATTCACCACGACGCATACCGTATAACACCCAGTACAATTTATACTCAAGGACACAGACAAATTTATGACGGGATAGAAGATAAGTCAATAAGCATGCGTATATGAGAGATGCCACATATGTAATGCAGAGATGCCCAACCCAACGTACACCTAGATTATAACAGGAATTCCACACTGGAAATCACCAGAGTGGACTTTTACGGGTATTTGATCACAAAGTCATCATCATGCCTCGTTGCGAATAGTAACCACATCGCCTGGAGTCATGCCATAGCTATCTTACTCAATGGCAACGGTGTGGGGTTCGCGCCATACTCCAGGCTAACAATATTCAATAAACCATTTCAAACACCGAGGACACGCCCAGGGTGTATAAACCAATTCTGTAACACCGGGGACACGCCTAGGGTGCACAAGGGGAATTCATCCCAAGTGGTTTATCCCACCTTAAGACTCTTGATGCCTTCACCGATGTCAACCCAAAAGTTCAAGCCATCGAAATCAGAATGCTAGCGACAAACCCATGGTGCCTAACAATATCCGTAAACTATTTTAAACACTGGAAACACACCCAGGGTAAACCAATTTTGTAACACCCGGGACACGCCAAGGGTGCACAAGGGGAATTCATCTCAAAATATTTTTGAAAATGGCAACCAGGGACGTCCTAGGCTTAGAATTAAGAACGACAATCGTAATACAGCCCATCCCAACAACGGTTTCCCAAGATGGACTCCAATATGCCATGATGCAAATGACAATGTCAATAATGTATGGTATGGATCTCAAATACAACCATCTATAGCATGGCATCAACTAGCATGGCAAGATTCATGGTACAACGCGCAAAGCATAAGGTACAAGTATGTGAAGTACAAACTACAATTCTCAAGATATGATTCAAACTTGATAGCATCAGTTCTAAATCATCATACATTAACTTAGAGGCACTAATCAACTAATTCAAATCAATCATCATATAAAACTCGGGTCTCATAGTAAAGGGTACTCAAATCTCGCTTAGCAACTTTTAAGGCCACAACCGAGTATTAAATTAAAAGGGCTGACAAAGTTTTGGGGTATCTGAACTTGGAATCAAGTTATGATTTTTAAACACCATTTAGATAAAAATATTTTCTACAACTCTCATGTTTAACACTAAGGCCAAAACTTAAGGCAAGATGATAAACAAAACATCCTAAGCAAAAAAGGTTCAGCACTTTTCTCAAGATTTTACAAAAAATATGCCTTTGTTGGTCTCGATTTTGGGGTATTTGATCAAGTTCCAATGAGCCCATTTTTGAGTATATTCTATTTCAACATGTTCCCTACAAGTTTCATGTTTAGATCTAAGCGTAGTTGTTTGGAACAAGTTAAACTTTTTGGCCATTTTAGAAAATCGGTTCTGTCAGCCGCCAAAACTCAGCAGAGCTAATTTTGGACGGAGGGTTTGAAATGGTTTTTGGGTATCATCACGAGGTTTTAAGATCTGAATTTTGGATGAAAAGTAGTTCAATATGTCAGATACAATGTTCATGTAGACCACTTTTGGAATAGGTCACTAAAAATAGAAATTTTGGGCTACATAAAAATATGTGACAGAAGTGTCATTTGAGGGCTGAAACTCAACAGAGATTTTCAAAGGGGTCTTGACCTAACAAAACTCAATATTTTGTGCTTATTGTTGGTGGGTAGATATATACACATGTTATCTACAATATTTATGTTTTGACCAAAGTTCGGATCTCATTGTAAACTAGGGTTTTCAGGTCGGCAGTGCTAACTGGTCAGAAAACGACACACTTTGGTAAAATTACAATATCTCGAGTTCTACTTATTCAAATGAGTTGAAACCAACTTTGGATGACAGATAACACAAACATCTAAATCTACACATAGAGAACATGCTTAGATCAATTTTCTACATTTAGTTATAGTATTTCAAAGTTCATAGCAGAAACATCTATGTTCTCAAAAATCAAGTCTCTTTAGGTTCTAAGTCTTCTACTTATGTTATGTCAAGTTTTTGTTCTATTTCTTTGCATAATTGTATTTTAGACATTAATATCAAGGCTCCAGCACACTTAGAATTCATCAAACTCAAAGATAATAACACACAACAACAACTCATATCACCCATAAACATAGCAGCCCCTAATTTGCAACCACGATACCTTTTTGGTTTGTTTTCACTTCTCAATTCCTAGAGTGTTTAAAGAGATGTGTTGAGGGATATTTTGAGGGATATTAGACATAAGGCTTAGGGGTTTTACTTACTTATTTGAGAGATCAAAAGATGGTGGATGATGGATTAGGACTTAGCTTTAGAAAATTTCCATTGATTTCTTCCTTTTTCTTCCTTTTTCTCACATGAACACTCAAGTGCAAGAGGTTCTGGTTTCTCTCCCTCTCTTGGCCGAAATTATTAATTGTAGAAGAGGTTGTTTGGCTTGCTTTATATAGGCAAGGGCTAGGGGACTCAAGGGGGACAAAAAGTACTCTTAAAAGGCTTTTTTCTTCTTTTTAATTAAATGAGATTTGAGTTGATTTGAATGGGTTCAACTGTTGAGGGCTAAAAATCAGATATGGAGAAGATAAATATAGGGGACAAAAATCTGATCCCCCATCAATCAAGGGTCTTTCTTGGTTTTTGTGCCCTTATTGTGCAAAAAAATACATTAAAAGTTAATTTAATATATCTTTTTGGTGTCTTTTTCTATTAAGACCTATTATGTTAGTATGTTTATGATAAATTTAATATTTCCATATATTATCATAGTTTCCATAGTAATTGATTAAATAGATGTAGTCTTTTAAGTCCAATTAAGCTATTTTGATAATATTTGACTTTTTGACTTATTTTATTGTGTATGAATTTCAATAATGATTTGTTTACTTTTGTTAATCTATAACACTATATTATTATGTATATTATTTGTTCAACAAGTATTGAATCATCATAATACTTAATTTATTACCTTTCTCATCATTTTAAGCTAAAAAGAAAGCTAAAAGCTACTTTTTGGCATTCTTCCCATGGTCGTCGGCCACTAAGGGGTATTTTTGTCATTTTGATGTATTTTTTCTTTTGCTACTTAATTGTACTTAAATTCTTAATTTAGAGTGTCAATGTATTAAAATTTAGATTTTTAAGACTTTTTACTGTACTAGGGGCAAAATTATTATTTTACCCTACTTATAAGATTTTTTTGATTTCTAATTCATTATTTACTTCATTTAGAATGTTGGGAGACTCTCTGGGTGCTGAGGTTTTGTTGCCTGAGTTTTGGACCCTTTTAGAATTTCTGGGTCGAATTTAGGATTTTCGAGTCGAGTTAGGGATTTAAACCTCTTTCGTGCTCTATGGCCTCGTGGACTATGCATAAAAAGCATTTAGGGTTTGGGCTGGGTCAGTACAAGTTGTTTATAAATAGGAGTCAAGTGAGTCAATCGGGAGGTGATTAAGATGAGAGAAACCATAGAGTCTATTAAAGGGTAGTGACTCGTTGTTATACTTATCCTTCCCATTCTTTAGCCTTCTCTATTCTTCATCTTGTGGATTCCAATTTGAAGAAGTTATAGGGTTTTTCTTCCTTAGCTAGTTTCAAGGGCCCCAGTGAACTATAGGGTGTTAATGAAGAAAAATATCAATTTTTGTGTTTAGTGTATGTGAATTTCTCATGATTATTCAATGCTTTTGCTGATTACATATTAGGAGAGAGGTTGTGAAGTTTTCGATAAACCATTTACTGATTACATGATAGGATTGCTAGAGTTTATAATGTTAGACATCTTAGTTAAGCAAGTAATTTGAAAATATGTGCTAGAGCTACATATAATCTTAATTAGTCACACAGGGAGGGCATGTATGATTTAGAAAGTGGCTTCTATTTGGCCAAATGGCATATAAATACATTAATTGAGAGTATAGCTATAACAGCCCGGTTCAAACCTTAATTGTAATAACCTGATTGATAATGACCCATGTAAAGATTCAGCCAAAATCCTAAGTACTAGTGACGCATAACCTACGAGGCCATAGAACATAAAAGAGGTTCAAAACCCTAACTCGACTCGAAAATCTTAAGTTTGATCTAGAAATCCTAAAAAAGTTCAAAACTTAAGTAACAAAACCTTAACACTTGGAGAACCTACCAACATTCTAAATTAAGTAATTATCATTAAATAATGAATTAAAAAATAAAAAATTTCATAATTAGGGTAAAATGACTATTTTGCCTCAAGTACAGCAAAAAGTCTTAAAAATTTAAATTTTGACACATGGATACCTTAAATCAAATATTTATGTACAATTAAATAACAAAAGATAAAATAACATAAAAAATAACAAAAATACCCCTTAGTGGCTGGTTCTCCTTGGGAGTTGTGCCAAAGAGTAACTTTTTGCTTTTTATAATTTAAAAAGATGAGAAAAAGTGTTAAATCAAGTATTATGATGATCCAAGACTTATTGAACAAATAATATACATAATAATATGGTATTATTGGCTAACAAAAGTAAACAAATTATTATTGAAATTCATACATACTAAAATAAGTCTAAAATTTATATTTTGTCAAACTAGCTTAATTTGATTTAAAAGACTACATCTATTTAATCAATACTATGAAAATTATGATAATTTATGAAAATACTAAAATTATCATAAAATTACAAAAATATTAAGTTTTAGTAGGAAAAGACATCAAAAAGATATATCAAATTAACTTTTAAGATATTTTCTTGTGCAAAAGAGCACGCAAACCTAGAAGAAACCCCTAATTAATGCAAAATTCAGCCTTATTGACTTCCAAACACCCCCAGCTGAAATCCCTACCACCAAGTCTGAAATATATCTCTCAAAATTTGGTCCAAGTCATATCACCCATGTGAAGGGAAGGAAAAAGGACTTAAAAATCATCATTTTGTTCCCAATGCCCTTGCCTATATAAACAAGCCAAACACCAACCTATTCCTCCATATATTTTGGTCAAGAGAGGAGGGAAGTTCATAATTTTCATTGTTCTTGAGAATTATGTAAGTTGAGAGAAGAAAGAAAAGGAAAAAAGAAGAAGGGTTCAAGGAGGAAAGGTTTTTAGAGACCATAGTTCAAAAAGCTAAGTCCTCTAGTCATCTTTCATCCTTTAAGTCATCTTTCATCCTTTAAGCCCTCAAAAAAGTAAGTAAAATCCCTAAACTTTATGTCTAATTTCACCCAAAATATCCCTCAACTCATCTCTTTAAACACTTCTAAGATTGAGAACCGAAAATAAACCGAAAAGGCGTTGTAGTTGAGAAATAATGGCTGTTATGTTTTTTTATGATATGAGATGTGGTTATTTGTTGTTATTCTTGAATTTGATGACTTAAATGTGTTCTAGAATCTTGATCTTCATACATAAAACAAAAGTATGCAAAGAAATGGGACAAAATCTTGACATATCATAAGTAGGAGACTTGAACATATAAGGACCTGATTTTCGAGTACCCTAATGTTTCTACCCTGATCTTTGAAACTCCATAACTCAACATAGAAAATTGATCTAAGCATGTTCTTTATATCCAGATTTATATTTTTGTGTTATCTTTCATCCCAAGTTGGTTTCAACTCATTTGAGTAAGTAGAACTTGAGAAATTACAATTCTACCAAAGTGTTATTTTCAGACTAGTCGACAATGCCGACTTAAAAACCCTAGTTTATAATGCGATATGAGATTTAGCCAAAACATAAAGGTTGTAGATACCATGTATATCTAACTACCCACAAAAAGAAGCCCAAAATATTGAGTTTTGATAGGTCAAAACCCATTTAAAACTCTCTATTGTGGTTTAGCCATTAAAGGACACTTTTATCACATATTGTTGTATAGCCAAAAGCAACTATTTTTAGTGACCTACGCCAAACGTGGTCTACATGAATATTATAGGTAACATATTGAACTACTTTCTATCCAAAAATTAGACCCAAATGCCATGTGAAAGTTCCTCAAACCCTTTTCAAACTTTCTGTCCAAAAGCAGTTTTGCTGAGGATTTGGTGGCTGACAGAACCTATTTTACAAAATGGCTTATGTCCTCAACTTGTTTCAAACAACCACCCCTAGTACTCTTCATAAGATTTGTAGGGGACATGTTCAACTAGAACATATCTAAAAATGGGCTCACTTCGACTTGATTTGATGCCCCAAAATCGAGACCAACAGAGGCTTATTTTTTATAAGATTTTGAGAAAAGTGCTAAATTGTTTTCGCTTATAATGTTTTATTCACCCATTTGTCTAAGGTTTTGGCCATAGTTTTAAAAATAAGAGTTGTAAAAAATATTTTTATCTACATGGTGATTAAGAATAATAACTTGATTTCAAGTCTAGATACCCCAAAACCTTGTCGACCCTTTTAAATTAATACTTGAATTTGGCCTTAAAGTTGTTAAGTGTGATTTGAGTACCCTTTGCTGTGAGGCCCGAATTTTATATGATGATTGATTTGAATTAGTTGATTAGTATTTTTAAGTAAATGTATGATGATTAGAACTCATGCCATCAGTTTGAATTGTATATTGAGAATTGTAACTTGCACCTCACACAGTTGTACTTATGCTTAGTGAGTTGTACCATGAACTTTGCCATGTTAGTTAATGCCATGCTATAAATTGTTGTACTTGAGATCCATATTATACATCATGGACATTGTCACTTATATCTTGTACCTTGGGTTTGGTTATTTTGTACCTCAGTCATATTTGTTGGGTATATGTCCATTTGATTCCATCGCTCCTTGAGTTATGGTTATATTTTGGAAGTGGTGTCGATACGGGTAAATTAGATAATTTCGAAGAGAGCCTAAATTGACGGACCTAATCCCACTGAGGTGGTAATTTCGGAGAGAGCCCAATTATGGTGGATCTAAACCCCATTGCCATGGTGTTTTGAAGGTTAATTTGAAGAGAGCCCAATAGTGGCGGTCCTAAAACCCTCGTCTTGGTATTCTGAATAATGTGAAGTGTCTCTTGAAATTCCTGATTGTTACTTAAACATTGGGTTGACACTAGCAAAAGCATCATGAGTCTTAAGGTGGGACAAATTGATTTATTATATGAAGAAAAATTGTTTTAGTGGCCTGAAGGGTGGCTTAGACCCCACGCTATTGCCATTAAGTAAAACGGTTGTGGCATGAAGCCTAGGCGAGCGTTTACTATTCGCAATGAGGCGCGATGATGGCTTCTGTGGTCAACTCCTATAAAGTCTACTCTGAAAATTCTCGGCGTGGAATTCATGTTACTATATGGGTATATGTCATGTTGGGCATTTTTATTGCATACACGGCATCTCATACTCTCATGTTTATTGACTTACCTGCTATCTTGTTATAAATTTATCTGTTTCCTTGACTTTAAAGCGTGTTTGAGGGTTATTTGGCATGCGTTGTGACAAATTTTGTGCCGTGAGATTGGTTAGAAGGTTTATAGTATTTTTCTTCTAGGCTTTGGCTCATGGCATTCGTGCCACAGGTGAGGAGAAGTACTTGAAGGAAGTCGTCCCAGAGGGTGAAGAAGAATTCGAAGAGTAGGGTGAGTTCCAGGAGCATGTGAACCCCACTGATGCATTCTGAGGATTCGAGACCTCTATTTTTGTTCTTTTGCTCAGTTTTCCTACAACTCTTATAATATTTGAAAACCCTTGGTGAAGCTGTAATTGTTATGTACTTTTGAACAGTTCAAACTCCTTTATGATGTAATAATTAAGGTATATAAATATTAATTAATGGCTAGAATATCCCTTTATTTATATTTATATATGTCCCAACGTGTCCAGAGGACAGGGCGTCACAATAGCTATTGAAAAGAATGTAAATTTGTAGTTGTGGAAGAAATTAAGCAAATGAACTTTTTGCTTACAAGTTTCTAACTTATTTAATTATTATGTAGAATGGATGGTAATTACTTGAATAATAATGGATAATAATAATTTTGAATGAGTATTATTTAAGCGAAGATTTAATGTTCTCTTTACTTTTGTTTGGTTATGTGGCATATAAATTCAGTAATTCAATAATTATTATAGTGTGCCCTATTAACTTTCAAATTTTTGGTTTTTCTTAGCATGGTGAGGGGATACTAAGAGCGCTCTACCCCACGCATCTAACTACCTCGCTTGTTCACCGGTCCCACTGACTAGACGAGAGACAAGTGAGCTATTTCTTTACTAAATTGTGCCCAATGTCATATGTGGCAATTCCGTTGTTGGAAATTTCACGACCAAACTTGTTGATGTAGTCCAACACATTGTTATACGTTGAAGATCAATCAGGCACTAAGTGCTAAACGGCGAAAAAATTGTCGATGAAGGTTGAATTTCTTGATGGATGGAAGGAGAGTCCTTTAACTCAAGCACGGGACCAATATTAACTAAACAATCATCGAGAGGGGCACTGCCAAAAGAGATTGAACATAGTCACTCCTCTATATTGGATTTTTTCAATTTATAGAGATTTTATCTGATAATGTCAGAAATATCCCTTCACTTGAGCTAACCATACTTTGATTCTTTAAGTTATATCGTCCTTATTCTCTCCATACTTGAAAATGATGCATCATAAACGGGGAAACTAGTACTTTTTGGTAACTTATGTTTTCTAATATTTAACTTTCTTTTTCTTCTTATTCTTACCTCTATTGTTATTGAGATTATTCATCCCATATATTCAAATATATTCTTACTTGTCGTAACCTTTTCGATTCCAATGTTCTTCACCAAATTTCTTATTTACCACCTCCTCCTTTTTGGATACTGTCCACTTATACATTATTGTCTAAAAACATAGTACACTATGAAACATCATCTTCAAATGTTAGTCAACTTATTATAACTATGGTAAAAAGATAGTTGCTCAAGATTGATCCTTAATGTTATGCAACAATTAAATTACTGACCAGGCGTGTCCTTTACAGGTGATCTCACACGGCTTTCATCACATTTAAATACTCCTTTCTCACTTACACTCTCTTCAACACCTACTAACCTTTAAACATCCTGTTATAAGCCTTTTCAAAATCAATAAGAGTTATATGACAATATTTCTTCTTCTCTCTATACTTTTCTATGAGTATATAAATTACTGGAATAGTTGATCTACTAAGCATACATTCAAAGTAATTCTTTGACACTGTTGTTGGAATTCTTAGATGATGCTCAATTTCTCTCCCTCACAATTCATTATGTGACCCATCTACTTAATAGCTTCACAATTGCTACAACTTTGGATATTAATTCTATTTTTATATAGGTACTAATGTACCTTTTTTTTTGTAGTCTTCACACATTTTTCTAGTTATTAAAGTCCTACAAATAACTTTGTTAATCAACATACACCACCTCACCTAACCATGAACACACCTCCAAATCAAACTAAATCTTTGTCCCAATTAATTGAGGCCGACTATTCTCTGTAACATAGCTAAAATCCTAAATGCCGCACTTACCATTAGCTTCGTCCGTATTTACTTTGATTTTGTTGTTGATCTTTCTTTTTTTATTTATAAATCTGCTACTTTGCTTTAATCTGCGATCTCTTTCCTTGCTTTCATATATGATCCCTGTATTTTCTATATTTGAATCTATGTTCTCCCAAATGTTTGTGTGTCTATGTAGAATCTATATGTTCAAGAAAAGTCATTGAAATTCATAATTTTTCTAAAATGTAGACTGGTTATTTGTTTGTATTTACTGAATATACAATTGGAACATAATTCTTTACAACAACAAATTAAAAACATTCCTAATTCTTTACTTGTGATGCGATTATGATGAATAAATTTTTAAAAACCTATTATTTCTTCACAAATTGAAGGCCTTCCAGAACTTTCTCATCAAGTTCAGTAATGAGATATGAAACTACAAAATCTCCAAAACTTTCATTTAATTTTTCTAACTAATTTTTTGATTTTTGAAATGCGATATGAACATTTGTTATTCTCTGTAGTTACCACACAATACCTTTCTTCTCATGCACATATACTTTATATGTTACCATGTAACATCAAACATTCCAGATAAAATCATGTGGGAAGGCAGCATGGATTCTTACTCTTATGTATTTCATAGCATATTTGGATACATTAGCCATTTCCAATGTCTATAGATTGTAGAGAGTTTATTTGCTATCATTGTGGGGAGTAACAGCTTGTTTGAATTAGTTATGTTATGTTCCTTTACCCGCATCTATAGATATTAAGAGGAGCTTTGCATATTTCACTTGTATGTTGGGCTTGGTATCGACGCCGAGTAGATTTAAATCTACTAGGAATGTGGAAAGGCTGTTAACTAGCATTGCAGTAATCCCTATCAATTTCTCAAAACTTGTAAAAAAAGCCATGTAAAATTATTGTAAATTAACAAGAGTTATGCTTATGTTTGGATTAGTTTTTTTTTTATAGGTTTTTTTGTCTTTTTTGTAAAAAAATAAATGTAAAAATATGTAAAAAATGCCAAAAAAGCCACATTAGGCCAAATTAGTTGATTTTTTTAAAAGCTTAACTTTTAAATTAAGTTAGGTCAAACATAAGCTAAGTAATATTCGGTCCCCATCTCTAATGTGCATGAGTTGTGCATATTGTTTGCTCATTCCTTTAAGAAATGCATGAATTATATCAAAATAAGACTAAGATAACAATTATTAGAATACATGAGTGATTTAAAAAAAATATTGGAACAACCTTTAAGCGTGGGTTATACCTACTGGATCTTAGAGTTACAAAAGGACTTATGTCCTGTTTGTTTTTTCTTGAAAGAACTTACCATTGAATATATGTTGTTTGTTTTATAGTTCATATGAAAAAAGAAGGAGAGCACACGATTGTTAAGTGCCCTTGCAGCGCATGGATTTATTATTAGTAAGATTTGTAAATTTATTTCCGTGCGAGAACGGTCATGTTATTTGTTGTCATATTAATGCCTCACTATTTACAATTGTAGTCAAGATAAGTGTATGAAGAAAAAACAAAGTTCATCCACCGATGCTCTCGGAATCGAGGTATTGTCTTCATTACTTCTATTGCTTCGCAAATTTATTAGTTTTACGCGTTTAATGTACACTTAGGGCTCGTTTGGAGTGGCGGACAAGAGATCGGATTGGACTATTAATCCGGAGTATGTTATGTCACGTCCCAAACATCCGGGTTACGCGAAAGACCACTAAAACACCCATATATGAAAATAAGGTTTTCATAAGAAATTAGAATGTGCAACATTTGGATAAAAGTCTCTACAGTTCAACTCTCATAAACTGTAAAACATGCATTCTCATACATGAATAAACATATCGCCAAAAGGTGTACACAATCAGCCTCAACAGGCGTCACATGTGAAAGTACATGTCTCAAAAAGGGAAAACTACAGCAAATCTTCCATCACCTCTGCACTAGGTCAACTCATCACGATCACTTGAAAAAGATTTTATAGCAAAAATCCCACATCGTGAGCCGAAACTAATAGAAAATAAACTGTAAACTGTAACACAGGTCGTGCAATCATATGGTGGGAGCTAACTCAACCACAAAAGCCGTAAAAGTTTTTCTCTAAAAAATCAACCATTTTTCATCTGAAAACTAATATTTTTATCCTTAAAACTATGCATATAACCTGACAGATATCATACCACAGTTAAGGAAAAACAGTAGGCACAACATTCTCCACTCGGAACACGCAGCCGAGGAGACACAGTAAATGTAATCCTATGTACATATTATGTCAACTTAAGACAAAGGCAACAACTATAGACTCTCGTCCATTACCTTGAACCCACAGGTTTGGTATTGACAAGCTCTATACGAAGTCACAACAACGTACTCAATTTACGGGACCAGAGCCCGAAGGTCCAGAGCACCCAACACAACCACTCAATTTATGAGACCTGAGCCCGAGGGTACAGAGCACCCAATCACTCAATTTATGGGGACTAACCCGAAGTTACAGAGCACCTACGCTGTGCACGTTTTCGGACTTACACTGAGGAGCAATGGAAGCCCAACTCAACAAAATCCACTGTCACGGTACATCTATGGATAAACATTTCAAAACCAACCCACAAAACAAATATACAACACATGTATTCATTAGCGATCTAATCCATGAACCATGGAGATCAAACAAAGCATGTAAAAACATGATTTTCACCAAAACGTTTGAAAAGTTTTTCCAAGACTTCGTTTTCAAACCATCCTTTTGAAAACCTCTGATAACCCTTTAAAACCTTTGAGTTTGATAAAAATCTCGGATAAACATCACACGAGGAAGTGAGGGAACCCAAAATCATTTGAAACAACACCCAAGCCCCATCACAAGACCTCAGTTGACTGGCCCAAGCCCCCAGTCGACTGAAAAACTCTCTGGAAAACAAAGAATCAAAACAGAAGCCATTTCAATCGACTGACCTCCCAGGTCCAGTCGACTGAACCTCCCACATGATGATCTAGTCGACTAAACTCATGGGTTCAGTCGACTGAACTAGCCCATATCATGTTTTGAGCTATGGTTTTGGTTTTCAAACCTCAGATCAAGCCTCAAAAACACCCATTTTGATACCTAGAAGCATACCCGAGCTCAAGACTATCATAAAACTTTGAAAGGAACATCCCTCTTTCGATTTCATCCAACCAAACGTCGAAAAATGGTTTTTAACCCAAAATCGGATCTAGAACATAAACACATTTTTCATGCGTTTTTAAACGGTGGAAACACGTAGGATTATACGTAGTACCCTCTAACAGTTACATAGTCTAGGATCCTACTTCGGTGAGTTCAAAACTCAACGTCTCGATCTACGTGCAAAATCGAGTTTCGTCGAAATCAAATTCTGGCTGGATGGATGTGTAGACCACGATGCCGATACTATAGATCAGCAGTTGGTTTATAAAAAATCAAACCCCGGGCCACCGTGAAGTTAGAGAAAAGGCAGAGCGTTTGGTGATTTTTAAAACTAGAGAGAGAGAGAAGGAGGAGATATTTTGATGAAAATATCTCACACAAGATATTTATAATCAAAATATCTCGAAAATATCTTTCTTTTTTGTATTTTTGAAATTCACACGGCAACTCCCTACAACACCGAAAACTAACCCCGCATGCTCAGATAAACATAAACATGCATCAAAACGAATAAATCATACACCGAACAAATATATATGCAAAACACCTCATATACATGTAAGTTTAAAAAAGAGATGGGTCCGGGTCTCACATGTTATAATACTATGTTTGTTTGTATAAAAAAAATACTCCGGACTACTTTTTCGGATGAACATGTTATCCCCCAAATGAGGGATAAATTAGCGAGGGGGGGTTTGGGATTAGGAGAAATTGGACTATTAATTAGTAAATAACTAATTTACCTTCCATTTTCTCATTTCACATATGTTCTTCACTCAACTCAAAAATTAATTTAATTCTAAATAATAAAAAAAAAATATGTTAATATCTTAAATGCTATATTTTTTTAAAAAAATATAACTATATTAAATATTTAATAAAAAGAAAAAAGAAAAAAACTATTAAAAAAAATTGTTTCAAACACTCTAATATTTTTTAGTTTTTTTTAAAACACAAGAGAGACGAACACACAGATACACACACACACAGAGGAGAGTTTATTATTATTAATTATAAATTATTAATTTTAAAATTATTTTAAGGAGTGAATTTGAAAATTTTAAAAATAATAAGAAATATTAAAATATTAAAATAAATAACTTAAAATTTAACTTATTTTTTTTATTTAAGTTCATTTTAAAATAAATTAGCTTAATAGCTAATATAAAAAAAATATATTTATTAGTTTTTTACTGTAAGGGTAATATTGAAAATTGACCATTATAATCCTATCCCACGTTATTCAATCCCATCCAAATCAAACATGAGCTTTTCTAGTCCATTATTTAATCCTATTCAAATCAAATACAAAAAAATAAATCCAAACTCATTACCAATTCCATCCCACCTCATTTCTAATCCCACCTCACTACTAATCTCACTGGTTATCAAACGAGGTTGTTATTATTGGAGGCAATACTGGCAAGATCATTGTTTTTGTAAAACGATTTTTGGTAAAAAATTAACTGGACGGGCAAACGCCGAAATAGCCTCCAGATAAAAATTTAGAAGTCGAACGATCAAAAATAAACCCGTGCATCCAAAGTTAATTTAGATGACTACCTTTTGTTGATCTAATCTTCAACTACGACTTGATTCCGAGTTGAAACTCCAGTCAGATCTTCTACTGTATTCCCTT
>JAULJZ010150389.1:0-10046 GCA_032270985.1 Heliamphora pulchella | reverse complement strand
TTTTCAAGACCAAATGTTGCAAGTGGCTTGGATACCCGATCTATACCTCCTGGTTGTACGTTGGCACTTTAAGGTGGGTTCACTTGCCTATTAATATAAATTATTAGAAGCCTGCAGAATATAAAATGGTGGATAATGCTTATACATCCACGTGTTGTGGACTTGTGGCCAGTAATGTGTATTTTACACGTCAGATAAAAACTTACACCTGTGAGGCCTTCAAGAGACACCTGTATAGGTCCATGTGTTCGGTCATTTCAGGCCCCCAACTCCTGGCCTGTTCTCTCAGTTGAAACTCTAACCGCAAAACCACCGGTTTGCCATTTCTATATAAATACCTTTTGAACTTTCATAATTTGGCTTCTTTTTAGCAGTTCAGAATTTATGATCGACATTTTACCTTTCTTAGTATGAAAATCATATCTAAGATGACAATGACGTTGAACTGTTCTGCTGAAGATTCAAATGGCTTTTGACGGCACGGTGCAGGGAATTAAATAGCGTCTGTTATGTAACGAACCGGCCGGTTCGTAACGGAAATTTCTTCCTCCGATTCGGATACTCACCAGTATAACGATGAAACCAAAATTCCCAAGTGTTACAGATGGTTCGCAACGTGTATCGGCATTTGACGGATAAATTAGCCGATATTCAAGCTACTCTCGGGAGACAAAAAAACGGTCAACTATAATTACAGTAAACAATGCGTGTTGCGCAACTGTTTCCAAGCAGCTCTGTGCGTAAACGGAGCACGAGGCTCATTTATACTGGTTGAAAACCCGAGCCTCATCATTTTCCGATGTGGAACTTTTCTTGAACAACTGAAAAGTCATGCCTTTGGCTGGCTTTTATAAGGAAAAGGTACAACTGGATTTGCATTTTTAGCCATGAACTAGTAAATATTTTTTTTTAGTTTTATTCAATGTTAGGGGCTAATTCTTTTTTAGATTCATTAATTTATAATTATTGGAAAAGCAAAATCCATTCTTAGATGTTTATAATGTAGATTGAAATATGAAAAAATAATATTAAAATTGTCCAAGTACATATATTAGTGAGTTTTTAAGCGTTGCTAATGATTTTTAAAAATTTACGATTGCGATTACCGATTCATGATACGTATCATTCGATACTTTCAATACCATTACACCGCGACCGTTAAAGTTACGTGTCCCGATACCGCGATTTAAAGCCATGGCACAGTGGCTCAAAGTTTGCCTTCTGGAAACTTTTTGGCATTTGTCTATTCACGAAAGCCAACATATTTACCAAACCTCACCAAATTAAACTACTCAAGTGCCTATGACTCTATATTACATACTGAAATTATTATTCTGTGATATGCAGGAGGAAATCGTGACATACGTGAAGAACAACATGTGGAGTCCAGAATACCCGACATTAGTATACAAGAAAGATTGAGTTCCTGGAAAATCTCCCTTTATCTTTTAACACGTGCTTGGCTGTGGAATCCATGGGTCAAGATGCTTGTTTTTTATCCTTACAACGTGGCGCAATGGAGCATCGTCTGTGTTTATCGTGAGTTACTCATCATTTGGTACGACTCCAAATTATTTCACCTACAGTTTGTATTGTCATTTGGTACATCCCAATGTGTGGGTACAGTTTAGTCAATTTGAATGCTCAATTCTATGATGGATTCGTTTTCCTAATCATGGAAAATTTGTCAATGGCTTTGATAATGTTTGCTATCGATGAATGTAAGGTTGAAATATCAGGTCTTGTGATGCAGAAGTTGCAAATCGAGTAGGTTTGCTATTGTCTAGCTCTCATTCTTTACAAAAAGCAGGCATTTCTCGTATACAACGTTATTCAGATATTTGAATTTGAAACATAGTTCTATAAATATCTGTTTGTTCGACCCTCAAGAACTCGTGTGAAGTTGCATGATCTAGTTTGTAACTTCTACATGCTCTTTTCTATGGCGCGAGGCATTGTATGGTGTTGTGCCCTTTCAGAGACATGTCTCAGATAATATTTTTATTATTTGAACCGTTCTTGGAAACCATAGATATATTTATGTAAAAAAGTCAATTGATTGAATATCGATAGCACGTAATTAAATCACACATTTGACTAAAAAAAATTAATGGTATGCATGCTTTGAGAAGAAGAAAAATTAGACAGATGGGATTTGATCATGTAGATTAGGATATCCCTCCCAATTCTTAGACGCCACTGAATCCCCCTTAAAAGAACTTCTCTGCCTTGAAATATACTTTTCCACACAAAAGAAGGTTGGGGAGCCTAGTCTTGCTTGCATAAAGGGGCATTTAGGGAAGTATTTGGATTTAAAGATCAGGCCCTCTAATAAAGAGGGATTTTTGAACAAACCTCTAACCTTGCTTTGCCAACATGGTAAGACTGAAAGCCTCAAGAGGTCAAAACCCAAGATTTCCTTCCCCTTAAGAAGAACAAAGTTTATCCCAACTGAGCCAATGTATTTTTCATTTTTTTTGCTTTCCATCTTTGGCCACCATAGCAGGAAGACCCAAATATGTTTTGTGGCGTTCCACGATTCGTATTCTTAATTTTCTTAATTTGATCCTCCACTCCCTCTTTCGTATTAGGCTTGGACAAGAGGCTTGATTTTTGAAAATTAGCATACTAGCTCGAAGTTCGCTCGTACTCTTCAAGGATCTCCTTCAAAAACATTCCTTTCGTAATTTTTGCTTTTGCAAAGAGTAAGCTATCATCGAGTAAGAATAGATGGGATATGATCGGACTATTTTGAGCCACTTGGATACCATGCAACCGTCCTTCCAAATTAGCTTTGTATAGAAGAGTGGATATCTATTCAAGATCATCAAAGAAAGAGCACTGCAGACATTCCTGCATAGAGTAATAGATGAAGATTAGAAATTCTTGATGCATCAAACATCCTCATCTATTAAACACATCTTAAGAGGAACTATTTAGAGTGCGGATCATATGGCCAATTTGGGCACTGAACAAGAAATTCCACTTATCATTTGTAACTCACTTCCTTCACTTGTTACACAACTAATTTGGGCACCATGTACTCTTCTGAGTAGTTTTTTTGTTTGTTTGAGTAGTTTTTTTTTTGTTTTTTTGTCGTTTATTTTTGTTGTTGTGCCAAAAAAACGGATAATTAGTGAGAAGTCCAAGTTTTAGTCTTTGTAGTGTATTTAGTCCATTTAATTTTTTTTTAACATTTTAAATCCATTGTTTTAAAAAATTTAAGGTCTAAGGTCCTCTATTTTAATTGTTGATAATTTTATGTGCAAAATCGCCCAATAAACAAAATCACCCCACGAGTCCACAAAAGGATGCTGCCGGTGTTCCGAGACTCTTCCCGGAAGAGCCACACGCTGTTGTAGAGAGAGCCTTTGATCCAGTAGTCGATCTGTTTGCTATTGTATACACAAAATATATAAATTTATCTATTTTATATAGTAAACAGATAAATTTATGGGCATCTCTACTTCTCTCGCTCAACTTTGCAAATCAAACAAAAGATGATGATAGAAATTCAATGAAAATTGACGACGACATAATTCAATTTTTTCCCCTTAATTAGAAGATTCTTGTTGTATTATTAGTATCGATACAAAGTCTCAATTTGGGCTATTTGCAAAAAATCTAGCAACACCTGAAGATAGCGAACAGAAAGTTTTGCTATACACCAATTGTTCTTGCCGAGAAAACTGAGTGAGAAAATGAGAAGTAAAAAATGAGAGAAGAGAATTCTGAAAACACTTCTCAATGTAACATTCAAATTCCAATCTATTATATTCAGCTTACATTTTTTCACCGAGTGAATAGAGTATTAATTTTAAATATTTTTTAAAAAAAAATCTCTGAGCAGTTAATGCAAGAGAATTGAGAAACTACCAAGTCATAAAAAATAAACTTCAAGGACGAAATCACAGATGGAGTAATTGTTCATCTTTTTAATGCTAAAAAGTTATTTGATTTTACGAGCTCATTGGAGATCGTCGAAGCTCACTTGAAGTCACCATAGGTGATCATCAGAGATGGTTGTCGGAACTCGCCGGAGGTGACGGTAGAGGAATAAAGTGTTGATGTGAAAAGATAAGTATTTAGAGTAATATAGGTATTTTGGTGCAATTTTATGCAATAGATTTTAAGAGTCAAAGTATTTTTTTGTTGAACCTAATGTTGTTTAAAATGTTACTTATAGATCTTACATCAAAATCCCCTTGTTGAAGGCCTTTACTTGATTTAATTGTGATATCATTAATGAGAAGAGAGCAGGAAATCAAGTAGATGCAAGCCATAATCTATAAAATTCAAGAAGAACTAAATCTATTCAGTGCATAATCTAGTTCACAAAAGTCCATTCAACGCAGTCATAAGCCTTACTCATATATAGTTTTAGAGAAAAATGACCCACCTTTCATGCTTTTTTGTTCACCGGATTGGATTGATTCATACTTCATAGGCAACCATGATATTGTTTGTAATGAGTCTTCCGATGACAAATCCACTTTGGACATCATCAATTATGTTTGGAAGAATATATTTCACTCGATTTGCAAGAACCTTAGCGATGATCTTGTAAGTAACGTTGCACAAACTAACATGGTGAAAGAGTATAACTTTCCTTGGATCTTTCACTTTAGGTATTAGAGCAATAATAGTGGAGTTTATAATTTTAAGAGCCCCCTGATTAATGAAATTCAAACAAGCCTGGGACGGTTTGGCAACTCTAACTTTTTATTTTTTTTGGCTAAATACGTTTAAAAAAAATCAATACATTCCATTTGACACAAAAACAAAAAATTAAAAAATTAAAAAATCAAATCAAAATACTAACTCTTAGAATATTCTATTCAAACTCCAACCACTTTTAAAATACAATAATACCCCTTATTCAAAACGTATTTACTACCACTACCAACTACATATAATTGTTAATATCAAATATATAGAAAAATAAAATTGTCCAATTTGAATGAAAATTAAAAAAATTAACTTTTTATCCAAATAATCAACTTAAAAAAAACTAGTTTAAAAGCAAAATTATCAAACAACTTAATTTAAATTAAATTTAACATTTTAACTAAAAAATACACACACAAAAAAATAACTTTTAAATTAATTGCCAATCGAACCCGTAGTTACATCTTTTCCCACTCCTTCCCAATAACGTTCATAAAACAATGTAAATCAGCCATCATGATGGCATGTTTTAAGATGCATTTGGTTTAGGGCCTCGCTGCATTTTAATAGCCAAAGACGAACATAACACCGTAGATGGACCCAAGAAAGAGAGATGGAGGCGGATGTCTTTTCGAAATTTTGAAAAATTTCACTATTATAGTAGTATTAGTTCAAAATATTTTATAATTATATAAATTCATTCTTTTAAGATTTTTTTAAAATTTTAATACTTACTCTTTTAAAAATTTATAAAAATAATTTTTTCCTCCTAAACTAAAATCTCACGTCCGTTCATGTACGACACCATAATTTCTTTAGTGAAGTCACTGAAAAAACTTCCCAATCTACATTCTTCATGCACATATTAACACACTATTTCAAATTTATCTCCCTCAATCTTCCTACTATTCCTCCATATTTCCTTCAACCCAATAACTTTCGCCCTGAAGTCCATTCAAAGTCCAGACCTTGCTGTGTCGATCTTTTTCACCAGATGCTTAAGAAACCCTCCATCAACATCAGTTTCACCACCACCACCACCTCTGCTGCCGCCACCACCACCATTTACTCTTTATATATATATATATATATATATATGAGAAAATCCATATTTGAAGTTGTAAAAATTGACAAATTGAGAATTAATTTGAGAAAGAACAAAGAATCAAATTTCAGCCAATTTGAGAATCAAATTTGTTGCTTTTAAAGATGTATTCTCGATTTTTGAACAAATTTGTGAGTCAAATTGTTCGGAATAACCAGAGAGAGAGAGAGAGAGAGAGAGATAAGGGTGTAAAGTGTTTGTGCGGAGGTGCGGCGCAGTGGTAGTGAGGGTTTGGGGTGGTAGCGGTGAAGGGGTGTTTATGCGGTGGTGCAGTGAAGGCGAAAGGGGCGGTGGTGGTGAGAGGCGATGCTTGTGCGGTGGTAGCAAAAGGGGCGGCGGTGTTTGTGCAGTGGAAACGATGGCGTCGCTTGGGCAAATTTCTTGGTGTAAGTGGATGAGGGAAGAGGAGGGGTGAATGGTTGGATGATATAACGGTAAAAATATAATATAATTTTTTGTTAATATTTAGTTGATATTATAATTTTTTATAAGGTCAAATAACAGTTAATTAGTATAGGAATTAAAGTGTTATTTATTTTGATAAAGTAAAAGGATGTAATGTAATTTTTAAAAATAAATAAGTAAACAATTAAATAAGATAAGAATGTAAAAAATTTAAGTATAATTTATTTTTTTAATATTAATATATTTGTAAATGTAAAATTTACCATTTATGCATATTAATGTATTTTATACAAATATTTATATATATTTTTCCAATTATTCACTTGGGATGATTAGCATATTTCATCCATTAATGTTGATGCCATTAATTTCGTTGGACCCAAAATAAAAAATTAAATTTTGAAAATTCAAAATTTGAAACCGTTGAAAAGGAGCCTCGGAAAGGGATGGGAAAGGGACCCCAAATCACAAGATTCGACACGACAACACATTGCGCGCCCGACGCACTGTACATTCAACCGACTGGTCAAGTCCATCCATTGTATTCGTAACCCTCTCTCTCTCTCTCTCTCTCTCACTTCGCGTTAATTGCAGGTCCACGGCTTTCTCTCTCGCTAAATCTTCTCCTTTTTGACCATCTTCTTCTTATTAGCTTTTGCTTCTTGTCGAAGTTTGTAAGGTTTGTTTGAGCTGACATCAGCTAGGTCTTTGGAAGATGGCTACCATGGAGAGCTTAATCGGCCTGGTAAATCGCATACAGAGGGCTTGTACTGCGCTCGGAGACTACGGCGGCGGCGATACAGCTTTCTCTTCGCTCTGGGACGCTCTTCCCTCCGTCGCTGTCGTCGGCGGACAGGTATTCATTTGCCTCTCTCTCTCTCTCTCTGTATATATATATATATATATATCGTGTGGCACAAGCTATATGTGTACAATTGTTAAATTTGTACAAAAAAAGGGTGTTAGAATCAAGAAAAGATAAATTTAATCAAATGAAATTTAAAATTAGTTTGGAAGTGAGGAGGGAGAGAAGGTGAAAATCTTGGAAAAAATGAAATTAAAACTAGGGTATAGTAAGTATAGAAAATAGAGAGTGCAGATTTTTTTTAAAAAAATAAAATTAAAACTAAGGTAATTACCAAATTTTATGGTTGTTACAAAAGATTTGTAAGATTTTATTTAAGTGTACGTTTATAAGTATATTGGGGCTAGGGTTTTAGGGTTTGGTACGTAATTCCTTAGTTTAGGAATTTTGGGCTTTCATCCGGTCTTTGATTTGAAAGAGTTTTAATCATGCGTGGCAATTGGTTTTATATCGACGGTTCAAAATTTTTTTGCTATATCGCCTCGTATATATAGCAAAAAGATTTTAAAAAAAGGTGTTTCCTAAGATTGTTAGGCCCTACGGTTTCATTGGTATGATCAAAATTTTTAGATTCTAAATGGTTAAATAAGATTGGACATATTTGGTATAAATCGGGATTGATCGAAAGTGATCGGGATTGATCGCGGGTGATTAGGAGCAATCTTGTTCAATTAGTGGCGAAAGACAATCATCAATGGATGCAACTGGGAATTTAGTTGCAGGTGGAGTCAAGTCAAACGGCGATTTCCTGATTCGACAAACGATTGACAACCAACACACCTCAACGAATAGGTGGAGTGACAATGGACATTTCCATGAAAACTGTCGACATCTTGGTGTAAAGGTGTGGGCCATGCTAGTTTGAGTGTGGCGGATTGACAACGACAACAAAATTGGCATCGACGACACCGGTTATTTTCAGGGTGGTTTGCAGAAATCAAGGCAAGGTGAAGATTGTTGGCGTGTGTCATGTATTCTGCAGACCCATATAAATAGAATTTTATTTACATGTATTTGGTTAGATTGGAATCATAAATCCATAAAATGTCTAATACGTATAGGTTTATAAATATATTGGAGTTAGGATTTTAAGGTTTGCCAATAAATAGAAACCTTATAACACTAGTAGGTGTGTGGAGAGTAAATCAAATGGGGTAGAAATGCAGGGAAAGGCAGAAAAATACCGGGGCACCAGGGTCACCTTTGAGCGAAAAAACAAGATTTGTTTCAAAGCTCGGATAGTGAGTGTCGGATTTAGGGATATTTCTGGTATCATGATTATATACTTTACGGTTATATTGGATTATCTCTTTCACTCGTGGAAATAAGCAGGTTGTGCCGAATCACGTAAATCTTTGTGTGATTTTTCTCTTTGGTGTGTGCATAGTTGTGCTTCTGTTTGTATTCGGGGATTTGTGATTAAATCCCAACAGTTCGAAACCCTCAAGCGAAGGGCAAGCCAACAGCGGCTGAGTAAGCATTCAGGTCTTAAGCATGAGTCGACTTTATTGACATCAAGTGAGGTGTTTGTTTATATTCTAGTATAAATTCTACTATAGGTGCATATATACATATATTATAGATTTATATATATGTAGAGAGAGTTTATGTTTTGATTTGATTTGAACGGAAATTAGCTTTTTGAGTTTTTATCTTGGTGGGTATTAAGTTGTTAGAGAAAGTCTTATTGGTAGTTTTAGGGAGGGATTGAGTAATATCAAGAGAGGCATGGAAAATGGGTAGCAATGGTAGAGAGAACTACAGGGGAAGTGGAGAGAGAGAGAGAGAGAGAGAGTAATCTCAAAAGAGGCGTGGAAAATGGGTAGCAATGGTAGAGAGAGAACTACAGGGAAAGTGGAGAGAGAGAGAGAGAGAGAGAGTTATAACTCATGAGAGATAAAGGGTGAGATTAGGCCGTTGAATAGTCCATAGATTGATTCTACTTGGTTTTTTATATGCTTTTGTTTGATTTTAGCCTCTGTTTTAAACTGATAGTAGTTGGGAATAGATATTCTATTTATCTGATTTTTGTTTTGTTTTGAGCTGAGATCAGAGTTCTGGCAAATCTTCAGTATTGGAAAGCATAGTTGGGAGAGATTTCCTACCTCGAGGATCTGGTTAGGTTTTATTGACTAATATTTCGTTATGGATTTTGTGTTCTTAGTCCAATTAACAGTTTAATGTTTTTTTTTTTTGTGATCTCGTACTTTTGATTAACGATATAAAGTTGTTTACTGATATTTTCAGGGATTGTCACGAGGCGACCTTTGGTGTTGCAACTGTACAAGATAGATGAGGGGCAGGATTATGCCGAGTTTTCTCACCTGCCTCGGCAAAGATTCACTGATTTTGGTGCGTAACTTCTGCTGCAAGTGACTTTTACCATTGAGTAACAAAAGTTTGTACATCTGATCTGTTTCATAATTTGATTGTTATGCTTCACTCGTTTAATGGTTTTTTTTCTTTTAATCTCAATCACTGAATACAATTAATGAAATTAAAAAGATAATCGGTATACTAAAACAAAATGGACAACAAATAACGTGGCTGATAGCCTCTGTTCAATTTTTAACTATTTTCTGAGAGTTATCCTGGTATGAAATTACCAAGACACCTTATTTTGGTAAAAATTATAGTTAAATATGTAAAATTGAAATTTGGTTGCTCCATCTTGAGCTTAATCAGAGCCTGGTTTTTTGAAGGGTAAATTATACTAACCTTCCTTGCAATTTGAGGAAAATACAATGAGCCTCACAGTATTTGAGAAAAATACCACTGAAGGCCACCATAGGTCACCCTCGTCTCTCTCCCCCGTCCAATTGCCTACCACCATCCATCAAACTTTGTGTTTTCTCCATTCTGAGCCACCATCCCCAAACTCGTTGGTCTCTGTATCCAATCAACTATCACCATGGAGTTACCAAAAACACACAATGGATACGATACCTCCACCAATAAATACACCATAGCCACCCAGCTAGGAACCCTATCTTGAGCCTACAT
>JAULJZ010150388.1:0-10046 GCA_032270985.1 Heliamphora pulchella | reverse complement strand
TTGGGGTACCTATTGTTATAGAGTCATGCCGTTCGGATTGAAAAACGCGGGAGTAACCTACTAAAGGGTTGCAATAGTGTTGCTACACGACATGATACATAAAGAGGTGGAAGTATATATGGATGATATGATTGTGAAATCCAAAACCCGAGGGGGACACGTCGTTGCACTGAGGAAATTCTTCGAACGGATCACAAAGTACAAGATGCATTTGAATCCTCAGAAGTGTGCCTTCGGAGTCATTGCAAACAAGAAGCTCGGATTCATAATCACACAGCGAGGTGTAGAGATAGATCCTTCGAAGATGAAGGTCATTCTCGAAATGCCTCCCACAAAGGCCGAGAATGACGTAAGGAGCTTCTTGGAAAAGGTTCAATTTATCTGGTGATTCATCGCCAAGCTAACCACTACCTATGAACCCTTGTTCTGGCTCTTAAAGAAAGGAAGCAAATCTCAGTGGGATCAACAGTATTAGGATGCCTTCGAAGCCGTATAGAAGTATCTACAAAACCCTCCAGTTTTGTTACCACCAAAACCCGATAATTTTTTGATACTATACCTATCAATAACTGATTCAGCAATGGGACGTATGTTTGCATAGGAAGATGAAGTCAAGGTAAAAAGAGTTGTCTACTACTTGAGTAAAAAGATGACCAAATATGAACGACGGTATGCGCCTTTCGAAAAGACTTGCTGGGCCCTGGTCTGGGCATCTAGGATGTTACGCCACTACATGTTGGTATACCATGTCATTCTAATCTCAAGGATGAATCTACTCAAATACTTCTTTAAAAAGCCAACATTGACAAGAAAGTTGGCCCG
Source organism: Heliamphora pulchella (assembly GCA_032270985.1). NCBI lineage: Eukaryota > Viridiplantae > Streptophyta > Magnoliopsida > Ericales > Sarraceniaceae > Heliamphora > Heliamphora pulchella. The sequence goes on along the minus strand of JAULJZ010150388.1, from coordinate 9,224 downwards.
GTGGTTTCTGATGCTAGTCGAGTTTGATTTGTAGTATGTCACGAGAAAATTAGTAAAGGGGAGAGCCGTTGCTGAATTCTTAGCCAATCATCCTATCAACGGGGAAGAAGAGCCCTAATTTGAGTTTCCTGATGAGCAAGTGCTGAAGAATGAGAAGGGTCAATGGGCCCTCTATTTCAATGGAACTCAAACTAATACGGTTATGGGATAGGGATACTCCTTGTTGCTCCCGATGATTCTCGTATACCTTTGGCTTTTAAGTTGAATTTTGAGGTTACTAACAATCAGGCCGAGTACGAAGCTTGCTTGGTTGGATTAGAAGCCACCTTAGAACTAGGGGCGAGAAAGTTAGAGGTCATAGGAGACTCGGTTCTGGTCATTTCCCATGCAAAGGGAGAGTGGAAGGTCAAAGAAGAAAAGCTGGTTCAGTATCATCAAGAACTCGAGCTAATGATCCCTTGCTTTGAAAGCGTAATATTCATTCATGTGCCAAGATTGCAGAACAAATTCGCCAATGCCTTGGCTACTCTAGCATCAATGATAAATATACCGTCCGATATAAGAATGAGGCCTTTGGAAATTCAACAGAAGGATGTACCTACAATCAACAACATCATTATGACCCAAGAAACCAACGACAGATTATCATGGTATCATGACATCTGAAAATTCATTGAGAAGGGAGAATATCCGAGCTATGCTAGTAAGAAGGATCAGAGAGCTATCAAAAAACTCGCCGCACAGTTCATAATCTGTGGGGGAAATTTGTACAAAAGAGAATACCTAGGAGTTAATAAACTCTGCGTAGACACAAAAGAAGGACACGAGATGATGAGAGAAATTCATAGAGGAGTTTGCGGACCTCACATGAGCAGGATGATACTGGCTAAAAAGATCCTGTGCCAAGGATATTTCTAGATGACTATGAAAGTAGACTGCCATCAGTTTGTTCGGAGATGCCGAAAGTGCCAGATCGATGAAAATCTCATGCATGTACCACCATCTCAGCTATATAATATGACCTCGCCATGTACGTTCTCGCTTTGGGGAATCGACGTCATAGGGAAGGTTACACCCAAGACGTCAAATGCGTACGAATTTATTCTCATGGCCATTAATTATTTCACGAAGTGGGTCGAAGCTACCTCCTATTCCATTCTGAAGGCTGCCTAAGTAGCTAAGTTCATCAAAGAGAATCTCATTTACTGGTACAGAGTCCCGCACGAGATAATTTCTGGTAACGGTTCCCACTAATTACCCAAAAAAATGGTTCCCACTTTCAGGTAGAAGTTTTGGATCTATTGGAGGAATACTGGATTGTTAGTCACAATTCCTCACCATACAGACCCCAAACCAATGGGGCTATGGAAGCCGTAAATATGAATGTGAAGAAGATCCTTCAGAAAACGATAGAGGGTAGTAGAGATTGGCCAGAAAAGCTACCATTTGCACTTTGGGGATACCGAACATCGATTAGAACTTCAACATGGGCCACACCATATGCCTTAGTTTACGGAATAAAAACAGTCCTACCTATCGAATTGGAAATCCCATCTTTAAGAATAATGGCCGAGAGTGGAATTCCCGAGACAAAATGGGAAAGGAACAGATTTGAAGAATTACTCTTATTTGACTAAAGAAGACTTCAAGCACTGTTTCATGTTTAAGGATATCAGAGGAGGATAGCTCGAGCATTCAACAGGAAGGTTAAGTCTCGAAACTTGAAGGAAGGTGATTTAGTCCTCAAAGAGATCAGAGCTCCAATTTTCTACCCTAGGGGCAAGTTCAAACCCAATTGGGCGCAGACCTATCTTACTAAAACCCTCATGTTAGGAGGTGCTGCAATTCTGATGGACTTAGACGGGAATATTTTCTCTACACCTATCAATTCAAACCAGCTTAAACGATTCTACCCCTGAGGGAAAAGTCCGTAAAAAGATAGCCTCAATACTCGAGTGTTACCCGCGCCTAGAACTATGTTATGGCCTGATTCCCTTCCTTCATTATACGTGGGCAACTTCTGTCAGAAGTTCGGCCCAAACCTTTGTTCAGAATTCCCTCTTTGTAACTATGTTTCGAGTAGTCAATCAATGTAAAAGCTAGTTTTAAGTTTCTCTAATAAAATGATTATGTTTAAAAAAGCCATTGCAAACCAAAAGTGTAGAGACTTTCATTAATGAGTTTACTGATACAGATTTCAAAAGATATAAGAGAGGCTCGCAAGTCCTCATCGTAAAAAGCTAATAAGGAAAGAAAACATAGATATTGAGACATAGCAAAAGAAGTGAAGTCCTCCTTGTCTTTGCATCTCCTCCTTGTCCTGCCTCGCACTTTATCTATGTTTGCAGCCAAACCCTGTAAACCTTAGAAAGCCTGCTATCGAAGTCCCTACCAACTGGCATCCTCAGTTTAGAAAACCAAGCCCATTGATACTGACCCAGGAAAGGGGCCCGGTAAGGATGACTGTACAGATGGCTCATAGAAGTCTTGGGACAGATCTGGGTACGCCCAAACTAGCAAAGAATGTGATAGGAATGATAGAAGGCGACAGTGGAAACAGTCATAGAAAATATCTTCAACCAGGGGCATAACCAAGAGATGTCCTCCCCAGTTAGAGAACTCAAATAATCCTTCCAATCAGCTTCAGTGGAGCAAAGTTGGTAGACCTGGCGGCAAATAAAGGACTTAATGCTGTAGGTATCATATATAGGCTTCTCTAGCAGATTCACCTTCTCTATCTACTAAACCTGAGAAAAATAAAGAAAAAGAAGAGCTAAGTGGAAAAATTCGAGAGAATACAAAAAAAAAAGGAGAGCTGAGTAGAAAAATATGAGAAAATAAAGAAAAATGAGAGATGAGTGAATACCTGCAGCAAGAGTGCACTACCAACAAAATAAGGAACACCCCCAGCATGGACTCCATCAAGCCCCAAAAGCGTCTCAGCCAGAATCAACAAGACAAGATCCTGACCCTCATGAATCCGATTGGCCACATCCACCAAGAAAGAGCTAGCCTGCCCATTTGAAAGTCCCAGGAGGAAGCGAGCCAAAAGACAAATGTATAAAGCATACTTACGCTGAAGCTGAAAAGGGAAGTCGCCAAGGGACCCTCGCGGCCTAAAGTGGTCTATGATCTGAGCCACATCAAGGGATCCGCCATGAGTAATCAAAGCAGCCTCACGATGGGAAAAACCACAAAGCTGTAGCAACCTATCTCTAGCACTCGAGAAAGGAGCAGGGACTATCACTTCATCACGACCCGAGATCTCAAGGATAGCAAAGAAATCCTCTACGATCGGACATAACTCCTCAATGCCGAAGCGAGAGACGTGCACCTCGTGATCCACAGTTGGGCAGCCCCTCGAAGTGGAAACCAATCAACCCTCATGCTTCGCAAGGAGAATAACGCATCTAGGCCAAAATTGAGGAAGTTCCCACGCTCAATCGGAGAAAAGTCGCCCATCCAAGCCAACAGAGAATTATTGTAAGAGTGGGTAATGAGGAACATAAGATATCCAGATCAGTGGGGTCTGGAATAGTTGCCCCCTTTTTATAGATCCAGAAATGGGGGGAACCCACAAAATCTGCTCTAAGTTTTGCGCTAAAACACTGTGCTGCGGTCGCTAATTTTTTTATTACGGTCGTAGCTTTGCATTATAACGGCTGTTACATTTCATTCCCAAAACTCACGGCCACGATACCAAAACTTCCGGCCGCGAACTTTTCTTCACAAAAGTACATGCTGTCATATCCAAACCAAGCAGTTGCCATATTCGGTCTCACGAACGCCATCGTTTTTATACTAAAATTTTAGCAGCCTGTCCTCATTTTGCCAATATGCCCCAAACTATAATTATGCACCTATTAGCAACCTGCAACAAGAAAAGCAGTTTGTATAGCAAGATCACAACTCATGAATCACATCGTCAAACATAATAAGAGTTTAAGTAGTCGAAAATGATTTTTCACAAATATATAACAAAAAAGGCATCCATGATAGTAAAAGTGTAAACCACAGACCACGAAGGCCCAACCCAACAAAAGCAAAGTAATGAGCATATATGTATGACATGGCACGCAGGCCAAGGAAAGAATAAAAGGCACGCAGGCCCCATCAACATATCTGTGTAGTGAGACAAAGGGCAGTATGTCAGTATGTGTGTCGAAGCAATGTATTAGTGAGATAACTAGTATCTAAAACCCATGTATCTTTGCATTTTTGTAATGAGATAAGGCAGAGGAATAAAATGTATCAAGCAGGCATGCAGGCCCAAATAAGAATAGGCACACAGGCCTCCATGTATAGTAAATGGGAAAGAGAATAGCAACTAGGCAACGGTGGGATCATCACTCTCGCCGAGTCCTCTTCCCCCGGACCACGTAGCCTCCCTAAGATGGCTCTCCAGATGTCGACCCGGTATCCTCTGCCTCCTCTAAGCTGTCAACAGTCTATGTAACACTAGGAGTCCGAACCCAGGATGAAGAAGCAATGACAAAAGCAGAAGTCCGTCTAGAGGATACAGCTGGGGTGGCAGATGTTGTGCGACCACCATGAGTCCTCGACCCTCCACCACGCCCACGCTGAAAGAAGAAAAAGGGGCACATCAGCTAAGGCAGAGGAATATGAACAAAAAGGAAAGAGCTCAAGAATGAAAGGTAGAAAAAATCGCAACAGGGCTACCCCGAGGAGCAGAGGGCTTCAAGCCATGAGCTCGGAAGGCAACATCCCAACGGTGGACCAGCACCCTCAACCCGGTGATCAAGCGGAGGGACTGGTCACACCACTCTCAGGGCATCTGTCAAGAGAAGAAACAAGTCAATATAATCAAGTGTCAGGATCAATCAGATATGGGAAACAGTACAGTTAGATCATCACAGTCAGATACAAGTGACAGTGTCAAGAGTAGAAGGAGGGCTGTCGTACCTGCTCAGCGCCAGGAGGAAGGAGAATCTCTGGGGCTGCTGGCTCACGAACCCAGATTTGATGAAGGACCCCATCCACAAAGGTGTCCACTGTCTAGGAAATCTCAGGATGTACAGGGCCCGGGGCAGCAGGAGGAGGATCCCGCACAGCAGCACGAGCTCCTATGGAATGCATGAGCCTCTCTCAGGCAAAGACCGTGTGGTCACGATCCTCGCCCTTGATCAGCGTAGCAGCGTCAAGGCCTACCATAGCTTGGATGATCTCGGCTGTGCGGAATGTGTCGGTCTGACACATCCCAACTTGAGGTATCCTCCGGATACAAAAACGATCAGACCCAAAGATTGTCGAACGACGTGCTCGCCAAGGTACCACTCTCTGTAGAATGGCCCCTAAAGCAAGACACGGGTCCGGGTGACCTCACGGCTCCATATCAAATCGGCACCAGCTCGCTCCTCCATGCCCATCCAGATGTCCTAGTGGACCTGAAAATCAAAGAAAACGTGTCAGCAAGCAGTATTCAGGCAGAAAGTGAAAAGTAGGAATGAACTAAAGCATAAGGAGCTTACCCGGTCTGGAGTGAGGCTGTTAAGAAAAAGGCGATCATCGTCCAAGTGCCCGGGGGATCACAAGCAGATCGTCACAAGAGTTCACTGGCTGGCGCATACCTAAGAACTCATAAGCCCAAAGCTGCAAAAAGTCAAAAGATGCATCAGTACAGTTGAATCAAATGCGTAGATATGGAAAGGAAAAGTACTAAAAGCAGGGAAAGAAGGCATACCTCCTAGATGCGCCAGTACGCACCAATGCTCAGATCAGAACTCCGGGTTGCTACGCTCATATTCCCATATAGTGTGTCCAGTGCAGCTCTGCCCCAGTCATAGGAGCCGATCTGGTCCACCACCACCATAGTAGCGAGGTAGTGGAGGTGCACCATGTTCTCTAAGTTCGGGAATAAGGATACCCTGAACATGTAGAGAAGGAATGCACACGCCACCCACTCGAAGTGGTGGACCTTGGAGCAGGTAAAGTGACAGAAGGTTGCCCTCAGCCACGTATATCATATGCTCCCCTTGTCGACGAAAGGGGGCACGTGACCGTGGAGGTGTAAAAGAACCTCGGGGCTCCGGCAGATATCGGGATCGAACAGGTTCGCCGCCTACCCGAATCCCGGTGATAAGAGAGAAGTTTGAATTAAGGAGTGAGGGTCACCTCGAATGTGGAATGGTGGAAGGTATTGTGGTGTCCCACCACCTCTCCGTCAGAGCTGTAAGGGTGACCCTGTAATTGTTGGTCCCCTCTAGCGTGGAAATGAAGCTACCAAAGACGACTCGATCAACGATCTCTCAGCTACGGGGTGGGAGCGCTGTATACCACTCTAGGACGTCGGAAGATCCACCAAAACCTCAAATACGAAGCAACCCCTGAAATGAAATAAAGGAAATCAATTAGTAAACATAAAATAATAACGGAATCAATAAAATGACAAAAATAAGGCAAACAGAAATGACGACGGGATCAAAACCAAGTACGTGGCAAGATGACTGAAACTTACAATAATCAAAACAACAGTAAAACGAGATTCAAAAATATATATATATAATATTTCGCTCACTAGTTTAAAAACCTACCTCGTTTCGAAACCAACATTGATTCAACATGATCAAAAGTCAATTTGCTAGAATTCAAATTCAAACTTATCAAAAGCCGGTTTCTTCTCAAAATCTAATCTAAAACTCATTTGACATAATTCAACCCCGATCAAAGTTCAAGATCAAAAGAAAGTTTCAAAATAACCCCTCATCCACTTCAAAGTTTAAACCTTGAAAAACCCAAAGCGGTAAAAATCATCAAAATTCCTTCTTACCCAACTTAGCCTCAACCCCACTTGGCCCCGTTCTCAAAAGCCAACCAATCCAGAACTCTAATCCAATCACAAATTGACATACTAACTCGTTAGTTTTGATTCCCCGTCCAAACCAGCCCCTAACTCCGTTCTAAACCCACATTTTCAAAATTCAAATTCAGCCCAACACTTGTCCAGATTCTTCCCCAAATATCAAACGAAACCTAATTCAAAATTCATCCAATCTAAGCTTATTTTAAACAAAAATTCATGTTCGATCGTAGGTTTAAAAATTCACCCAAATTCAAAATTTCCATTTTTAAACCGAAATTCACTCAAAACCCATTCTAAACCCAGATTTGGAACCTAACACGATTTCCATCCCATCTCAAGATTAATTTTTAAAGAAAATTCATATCCAAAACTTGTTTTATTCAAATCTCAAAACTCGTGTCCAATCCAAATACTAACACGATTCCCATTTTAAACCTAAATTCAAACGAGCCCCACTTCTAGGACGTGATCATACTTCAAACTAAGTCCAGCCCAAAACTCAAATAATCCACCAACTCAATTCAAAGTCAAAAAATCTAAAAATTCAATTCTCTTTCAAACACAACCCCTAATCTGCTTCGAATCCACCCCAAATTTAACCTCGAAAAGAATTCTTAAAACAGTAGACTCAACCAAAATTTTGATTTCGAGCTCAATCCAATCTAGCTTCAACCCAAGTCGGCTCTATTTTCAAAATTCAACCAATGACGTTTCGTTTCAAAATCAAACTCAATCTCAATTTAATATTCAACTTCAAAACAACGTCCTAACCCATTAGTTCCGTTTTCCCAGATCAACCTAATTTCTAAGTTCGTTTTAAACACATCCTAAACCTACGTTCTAACATGATGTTCAAACCAGCATCTGCTTAGATTCAATTTGATTAATCTCATCCACCCGAATCCACCCTCAATACAATTCCAAAAACTTCTCTTCTACATTCCTAAGTTTGTTTTAACCGAGGTTTCGAGTCTTTTTATATGTTCATCCAAAAGATCATTTTTCATCCGAAGTTCAAAAGTTCAGTTCAAAGTCCAAAAGTTCATCCCACCTAAAAGCAAAGGTTCATCCAATTTGAGTAAGGGTATAGACCTAGTTAAACTCCGATATTCCAAAACCAATTCAAAATCAATTTAATCCAAATGTCCGATTCAATTTATATATTCAAACATTCAAAGTGATCCAATATTCAAGTTCAATGCAATCAACATCCAACGATCGGGCATTTCGAAATACACTTTCAACCAATGACACAATTCAACACTTCGACTTCCTCAAGATTTTGGGCCGAGAGGTGATCCTCACGACGCCAGAGAAGGGACCTCGCGCTTCGCTATGACGTCTAGGAGAACGAACTGCTTCATGCCCGATTTTCGCAATCGATGAAGAAGAGGAATGTAGGTGGCAGGATCAAAGTGCTCCAACATCCTTGGAGCACTGCCCCTAAGAAGGTCCTCGGCCTCGTCCACAACTGCCACGCCACCCGAAGTCACATCTGCGGCCCCAACCGAGCCAATCGCCTGTTAGAGGCAAGATTGCTAAGATCTTTGTTTTTACAAACGATTAACGAAAAAAATTAACTGGATGGACAATTGCTAAAATGGGCTCTAGATAAAATTTTTGATAACGAACGATCAAAATAAAACCTGTGCACCCGAAGTTAATTTAGATAAATACCTTTTTATCTGTCGAATCTTCAATTACAATTTGAATCCGAGTTGAAACTTCTGTCAAATCTTTTAATGTATTCTCTTATGCGATTTCTGGATATAGTGTGGGCTATAATCCTCTAAGAATTCGTACCGGTAGAACCAGAACAGCTTTAGTCTTAAAAGACAAGTTATAAAACTGGTTCAGCCTACCCGCATATATATAGAGCTACAACAGGGACCTGGGGAGTAATTATGAGTAAGACTTCCAGTGGAACATAGACACGTATCAGCGGTTTCTGCAATTAAGGAACTTCATAGCGGTATCTGCAATTATGGAAAATCAGCAGCGATTTCTGTAATTTTTATAAAATACTGAATTACAGTTCACACCACTAAAGAACTATAATTACACTCCGATCCATAATTTCAAGACCATATAGCATTGAGCTTCTTTTATAAAATGCTTACCATTTCTCCCCACGTTAAGATTTTCGATACCCGCCGATTAAATCCACTTGTAGGGTTTGATCCAGTCAAAACTTATAAGTTTCTTTAAGAGGGTATCGTCAATCCTGATCTTTCGGGATGTAGATTCCGTCAATAATTAATATTTGCCATATAAATAATACCGCTATCCAACTCACTGAGAATATAGACCTATATAAGATCGCACCGTCTAATGAATCAAAATAACGAATATTAAATATACGCAAATTAATAATTATTTCAGGATTAAGAGGATAAGCACTATT
>JAULJZ010150387.1:0-10046 GCA_032270985.1 Heliamphora pulchella | reverse complement strand
TGCCTATCCTATGTTTTTATTGATATTTTGGGATATGATTTTATGATCAACTGTGCAAGAGTGAAGGTTTTTATGTTGTTACTATTAGTATCTTTTGAAATTGGTGGCTGTCAGGCGCTGCTTACCGTGCATGCTTGAGGATTCTTCTCGGTTTTCTCGGGTTATAGTCAACAGGTGGGATATGGGACTCCCAATGAAGATAGTTGGTTTAGATAAACCATTGGCCGGTTTTTTGGATTAATGTGCAGAGTTTTTAAAAAACCATAGTGGTTTGTTTAAATTTATGGACTGGTTTCCTGTGTCAAGAGGTGGAGACCCGATTGGGAAAAGGGGATTTGTTGAGAACTGTGGGACCCGTTCAAAAATGGCTCTCCGAGAATATTGGGTATTTGTTGTAATGACTTTATGGTTTCAGCTCAGGAGTCCTGAAACTTGGGTTTTTCTTTTTTTATTGGCTTAAAGCCACATGGTGTACCTGGTGGTTTTTAAGGAACTAGTTTTTGGTATGGATTTACTATAGGGTTGTATACTGAAAATCATATTTTTTGTATTTAATTTAATTTTAATAAAATTAATTTTTCATTTTATGAGAATTTTAATGAGTAATGTATGTAATATTATTTTTTTAATGTTATACATGGATATTTTTTATTCTGTACAGTATTTAATCTGGTGTGTATAGTACGACTTGCACACAGAAGACCAGATTTTAGGTTTTTACAGAATATAAGTATTTGTTCACAGTTTAAATAGAAATGAACATACCATCGGTACGAATGTAGTACAGAGTTTTAGTAGACCTGTCTTGTTTACAGGGAGCAGATAATAGCGTCATCTATTGTTCCGACTCTCTGTGCTAGTACATTTTTTATTATTGAACGGGACACATTGGGGTAATTAATTTTATACTCACTATATAAATTAATTCACACCCAAAGGTTATTATGAGAGTGCTTATACTCTTAATTCTGAAATAATTATTGATTTACGTATATTTAATATTCGTTGTCTTGATTCATTAGATGGTGCGATCTTATATGGGTCTATATTCCTGGTAAGTTGGATAGCGATATTATTTATATGGTGGATATAAATTATTGACGGAATTCACGTCTCGAATGATCGGGATGGACAATACCCTCTAAATGAAGCTTATAAGTTTTAACCGAGCCAAACTTTGTAGGTGGATTTGATTATTCGGCGGTCAAAGAAGTTAAGCGAAATGGTTTAAGGAATTTATAGATGCCGATTAAACTAAATTGGCGGCTATTGGAAATTTTAACGTGGGGAGATAAGTTAAGCATTTAATAACAGGAGCTCAATACAAGATGGTCTTGAGATTATGACTTAGAGTGCAATTATAGTTCTTTAGTGGTGTGAACCGTAATTTAGTATTTTATGAAAATTACAGAAACCGCTGCAAAATTTTCATAATTACAGATACCGTTGAGAGGTTTTCTTAATTGCGAAAACTGCTGTGTAACACCCCGATCCGAATCCTAGTAGTAACCACCTAAATTATAACAACCCGACCCGGTTCCTAGTTGTAACAGCCCAGATTGTAACTACTCGCGGAACAATCTAAGCCCAAACACTAGTATTAGCGATGATTAATTGATGAGATCTTAAGTCGCTAGAAGGATGAAAAACTCTAGCTCGACCAGAAACCCTAATTTGAACCGAAAACCCTTAAAATGCCTAATACTCAGAAAAGTCATGGGATAGCTTAAATTAAGTAAATAACATAAAATATAAAATTAAAAATTAAAAATTTTCATAATTAGGGTAAAATGTCCATTTTGTGCATAATACAGTAAAAGTCCTAAAAATTTAAGATTTGACACACAGACACTCAAAATCAGATATTTATATACAATTAATTAATAAAATACAAAATAATAACAAAAATGACCAAATTTCCCTTGCATGGCCGGTCACCTAGGAGAATGTGCCCAAAAAATTAATTTTTGCCATTTAAGCTTAAAAATAGGAAAATGATGTATAAATTAAGCATTATTTTGACCCAATTCTTTTTATACAAGTAATATATATAGTAATATAATAATATAGGTCAACCAAAGTAAACAAATAATTATTTAAAATCTCTACGCAATAAATAAGTCGAAAAGCTAATTATATTAAATTAGCTTAATTTAGCATAAAAGTCTACACTTATTTAATTAATTACTATCAAAATTATGATAAATTATGGAAAGACTAAATTAATTTTAAATACATTAATATAATAGGTTTTTAGTAGGTTTAGATACCAAAAAAATACATAAAATTAATATTTTATTCATTTATATTCACAAAATGTATCAAAATACAATTTAAAACCCTAATTAAACATAAAATTAGCTTTTTAGTCTTCCAAACAGGTATGGCTAAAACCCCTTCTGGAAAATCTGATATACACTCCTCTCAAATAACTCCCACCACCCTATGCAACCAATAGGGACCAAGAGAAATTTAAATTTTAAATTTTAAATTTTATGTAATTATTAGGTCTCCACCATATTTTTGTTATAAAAATACACAAAGCACACCTTCTCCTGTAGGCATATTCGGCTGAGAGAGTGAGAGAGTGAGGGACCAAAAAATTTCTAAGTATTTTCAAAGAAGAATGAGAGAAGAAGAGAGAAGGAAGAAAGGAGAAGGAGGAGAGAATCAAGAAGGAGGCAACAAAGCTAAGTCCATCTCTTTCTCAACTTTTTAGGAATCAAAAGAGGTAAACAACTCTCTTAAATCTTCTGATATTTTTCCTTAAGATACCCCTCAATCCATCTCTATAACAAACTCTACGAAAAAGAAATGAAGAATAACTCAAAAAAAAGGCGTTGTAGATGCAAATAGTGGATTGCTAGGGTAAGATTGTGCTTTGTATGTGCTTGCATGTGTATGTTTTTGAGTTTTATGGATTGCGTGTATTCTGGAGTTTTGATTTATGTGAGTTTATAAAATGCATGCAAAAAAACACAAAAAATGTACACAACATAAACTAAGCAACCAAAACCCTAAGTAGCCTGATTTTCTAGACTTTCTTTCTGCCACCAACTTTAAAACATCATAACTAATTGTACAAAAATGATCTTAAAGTGATTTTTATGTCCAGATCTAGAGTTTTGAGTTATATTTCATACAAAATTATTTTGAAGTGATTTCGTTGGGTAGAACTCCATATATCTCATTGTTACCAAAGAGTGTTAGATCTTGACCACTCTAAATTGCAGACCTGAAAACCCTAAGTTAGAGTGAGCATCGAGCTTAGGTCAAAACATAAAACTTGTAGAAGACATATTTATCTTTCAATCCACCAAAAATGAACTAAAATTACGAAGTTTGGATGGGTCAAAACACCTTCCAAAGTCACTATTGAGGTTTAGTGACTGACAGACCTCTTTGTCGCACATTTTTGTGAGATCCAAAACCCAACCTTTTAGAAACCAAACCCAAAATTGGTAAACATTAAAAATGTAGCAAACATATTAAACTAAATACTAAGAAAAGATCAGCCCAAAATACCCTCGGATGATACTCCAAAGGTTTTGAGCATTCTCCGTTAAAATCACATTCTGCAGACCCTTTTTAGGCTGACTGAACCCTTTTTATAAATTGGCCAAAATCTCAAACTCTTTCCAAACAACTTGCCCTAACAGAAAACATGAAACTTGTAGGGAACACCGGAAACTAAAACCTCACCAAAAAATAGACCTAAAGTCCCTGAATTGATGCCCCAAAACCATGGCCAACAGAGGCCCACGTTCTGTGTTTTTGTCTGTAAAATGCTGAAGGGTTTTTACTAAAATAAAATAAATGACCCCCATACCTTAGGATCTAACCTTAGTGATTAACATGAAAGTTGTACAAAATATTTTTATCTAATTAGTGTTAAAATTTAAAAAATTAAATCCATGTACTTTAAAACACTATTGAAAGTTTAAAACTAACAATTGAACTTTTACCTAAAATTGGTTAAGTGTTTGAATAACGTGTTTCATATGGAACTTGAATGTGTAAACCTTATATGAACTTTTTAAGTAGATAGTGTATGAAATTGATACTTTTGATGAAATGAACTCATGTCGATGGTTCGATTTTATGCACCTAAATTGTGATTATGCTTGCAGTTGATGTTTTAGTAAGTTATACCATTTTTCATATCATATTCACATGTCATGTTATGATTAATTGCACACAAGAAGTATATTGCACATCATAAACATTCCTACATGTCATCTTGGGTTATCGGAGTCCCTTTCGTGTCCTTCAATTGGGTTGAGTAACAAGGAAGTCAATTATTCAGTGGTTGTGGATCTAGGACGTCCATGGCTGCCATATTGATATTGAATTGGAGGTTTTTAATTATAAAAGGGGGATTTAGGCACTATGGGTTCATCACTAGTTTTATTTAGACTTTGGGTTGACGCTTAACAATTATCCTAGTACCTAATGTGGGACCGTTGGCCCGTATAAGGGTGGTTAACAACTGGATGGCCCGCCCGCACATCGTTGCAATTAAGTAAAACAGTTGAATTATGTAGCCAAGGCGAGCGTTTATCTTTCGCAACAAGGCTAGGATAGGTTAAGTGAGCAATGCCATCAAGTCTACTCTGTAATTCCCGGCGTGGAATTCATGATTCTGTTCTGGAAGTACTTGGGTTGGGCTGTTGCATTGCATTTATCTGCATCACACACTCGCACCACTGTTCTTATATGTGCTTGTCCTGTTAAAAATGATAAATTGTCTATATCTCTGCTCTCCTTAAAATTGCATTGGGTATTATACGATATGTATTATAGGATATCTTGTTATGAGTTTGTTAGACGGTTTAAGAAATTTACTTATGGGTTTCGGCTCGTGGCATTCATGCCACAGGAAAAGAAGAAGGACTTTTTGAGGAAGGCGTGTTCGTTGAGGAAGAAGATTATAAAAACATAGAGAGTGGCAGGAGCCGATTAACCCCAACAACACATCTTAAAGACGTAGGATGTCTACCTTTTTGATCTTTTGTGTAGTTTTCTCACGGACATATTATAACTTGTTAAATTTTCTAGATGACTGGAATCATTAAGTATTTTAAACAAACTCTGAACCGTTAATGATGTATTAGTTATCGTATGTGATTATGAATGTTTGTCTCGAATATGTCCCTTATTTATAGTTATGTATGTCTCGACGTACCTGGGGAATGGGGCGTCACAGTTGGTAAAGAGTCTAGGTTTAGTAAACCTTTAGGTCTTGAGAAATGGGAGATTACGAGTTCTGTAGCGTAGAAACTCTGTAGAGTGTCTGTACTATTAAGTTACCACGTATAATTTTAACAATTTAAAATCTTTACCTTAGGATTTTCTCTATCTTTCTTTCTTTAGGATGGCGTTCGATGCAGAACCAGCCGGAGAACCATGGGCAGCATCAGAACCAGAGGACTCAGATTCGGAGGAAGAACCCGCTAAAGAGCAAGACCCAGTAGACGTGTATTTGTTAGCATGGATGTTTTCGAATGAGTGGCCAGCCTAGGGAGAGGAAGAGGTCGAGAAAGTAGGAGCAAACGAGGAACCCGATGTAGTAGGGGACGAGGAGGACTTCGAAGCAGACGAAAAGGAGGGACTTGAGGATGACGACGAAAATGCGAAGAGAGCCATTGCCTTCTTTTATGATCCACTGGAGGCGCCACCACCCGAATCAGAGGACGACAAGGAGACAGATGCAACAACCTACTGGAGCCGCCAAGACTATTCCAAGGACTACCGTATTGACGAGTGGGTTTATGCCCGAGTATTTTTGAAAAGGATAAAGAGGTGGAGGAAGCCGAAATCTTTCCCTCGATTTATAGGTCCGATAAAGGTTCTAGAAAAACACGACAAAATAGCATGCTGAATGGAAGTACCACCAGGGTTTAAGGAGCGACTCAGAGATTTGGTAAAGTCCTGATGGCTGCAGACAGTAATACCGAGAAATAAACGAGGGATCATTGACCCACGCAGCTCAGCTATCAACTTCAATTATCCAAAAACTTACGAAGCGGTATCGGTGGCCATCACAGATAGTGCTCGTAGAGGGCCAGGGAACATTTGGTATGTGGAGGTCCAGTGGCGTTACTACGGCATTTATGAAGTGACTTGGGAACGCGAGGCAGTTGTCTATCACTTCTGTCTGCATTTGTTTGTTTAGGCTTGAATACGCTAGGCATTGTGCTTTTCTTTTTGTTTGAAGGTTGTGTGTATGCTATATGAACTTTTTGAGAATTTTGTACCAATTACGTGTTTGAACTAGAAGCAGATATTTATTGTTAAAATTCTTCATAAGCTATCTTATAATCTGAAGTTAAATTCCATGAAATCCCAAAACATGAAAACAATTAAGAATTGAGATAATCCTCGAATCTCAAAACTCCTTTAGGATAGCTGATAGACGATCAAAACACCTATAAGTCGACTAACCCCTAGATGATAAAGCACTCAGAGAAGCCTAAGTTTTGAGAAAACAGCGTTAAAGTTCTATAACTTCACCTTTATGAGTTTCTCTTCCCAGACCCTTGTATCAACTCTTATACCCAGTTAAAATTCATTGCTTTGAATAACACTGGCCCTCATCAATGCTACCCAGTATTATCTGTAGATAATTTTCCTCCATTCAAGTCTTGTTGGTAACCCTATCGGGAAATTTCTCCTAGAAAATACCATCGTCCTTGAAGTTTTCCTTGGTTAAGTCATGCCTTCACCTTTGATTGTCTTTTAATGCATGCCAACATCCGTGGACTAGCTCTCTGTTCGTAGAACTCAACGTCGTTCGATATTGCCAAGATCCTTCACCACCATTCGTTTTCCCCTAACTGCAATACTACATTCAGCTGAAGAAATTTTGTGAACTCTTGAAATTCCAATCTGGGGAGTTGACTTGGATGCTTGAACTGAAATATATTAGGCCGACGTAATTTCAGGGCAAATATCCATTTTAGCTACCCGTTGCTTAGACATACCTTTGTCAAGGTCTGATACTATACATATTGATTCCGAAAGCATCCTCTCTGTAATATTCATAAAGTGCTGATCTCTTTTTTTCAATGCACCTAAGCTTCAATTGATCTCTCAACCTGAGTCAATGGTGATTGCTTTAACTATGACCCTATGCCCTTGAACCGTCTGGGAGTCCACCCTAAGATATTCTAACCCCAGTAACATCTTGTGCTTATACCATTTGGAATTCTCAGCCAAACGCTTATCTAGTCATTCTCGTATGGTCACCTCCTCTAAAACCAATGAGATTGAGATGACCGTCCTTATCAAACTCCACGTGTATTTTGTCTGTCGATCTTCAAAACCTTACTTATAGGTCAGCAAGTGACGACGATCGTCAAAATATTATGCTATTAGGCCTTAGCACCTTTATGAAAGACAAGGACAATGCACGGGAACCTCTTAACACCTCTTCGAATCATAGGACAATTTTTTCTCAACATTACGACTTAAAGCGCCGTTAACATTCGCGTTTAACGAAGTTTTAAAAAAAAAAGACCCCAACAGCAGAAATGGTTAAGTAAAGGGTTTATTCAACTAACTGCACCTTTTTAAAGGAGTCGACAAGTAGAACCATGCTATCAGTAACCTATAGTTAGGAACCACAATTTTACATCAAAGGACTCATAACATCACCATGTGACAGAATTTAGGCTTTTCCCAAACTAGTTCACAGTGGACCCACAAATCCAACAACCCAGGAAGCAAAAGGTTCGTACCGACAGTAGAGAAGTGAAAACAGTAAGTAACCTCAAGTTTACGATACCCTTAGTATGCAAATAAAGAAAGAGTATCTGTACACATCATTAGCCACGTCAACTTTTTTCACCAAAATGATAGTATCTGAATCCGGACATCCCCACTTTCAATGGAAAATTTCTGACAACAATATGAGCATTATGAACTTGATGGAGAGTTTACCATCAAACCACAATGGATCACGTGACTCGATATTTACCTCAAGCGTACCTTTTTTCAGAATTCAATTGTCCTAGAGTGACTAACAACCGGAGAGAAACGATCCAGTCAATGGAAGAGACATATAAACCCTACATACCAACACGTGGAGGACAAATGATGGAAGCTAAGAGAAATGATACAGCACTTGGATAGGTTGGAAAGTATTGATTACGGACTTCGTTGTCGGAATTTGTCAAGAACACGATAACATTCGGGTTATAATAAATTACCTTACTAAGGCCACCCGCTTTCTATTGGATAAACCTCACGACACATTGGTAGCTACAAGCAAAGTGTATATCCGAGAGATTTTACACTAACCTAAAATCTTTACCATTCCTAACCGAAACTCACATCTCGCCTAGGCAGTCTAAACACCCGGTTCTGAACAATCAAAAGTATGTTAAGAGTAGGCATAAAGGAGAATGAAGGAAATCTTTATTTTCGGTCAAATCCGCTTACAATAACAAGTTTCCAACTTGCCTTTGCAACCATATGATGTTTTATGTGTGGACAACACTGTGAGATTATTAGTATACGGAATAAAAACAGAAAGGAATTGATTGGTTGGAATAGATCTTTGCTAGTCAATGAAGTGAGAGCCAGAATACATTAACGGAAATTCATATAAAACCCAAAATGGTAGCCCTGCTGTGACGATCTTTGGTGAAGAACGATAGAATCTCATTGAATAAGACTTTTCATGCTAACAGGGAGATTGAGTGTCATGCTTTCACCTTAAAAGTATAACCAACTTTAGCAAACAGTTTCGTGACCCCATTTTCTTTTTCTTTTCTTTAGAGATGGCGGAACAAAGACAAAACCATGGGTGTTCAGCAAAAGTAGGCAAAACTGAAGAGAAAGTGGAAGTCCCGAGCCTAACACGAATTTTGCAAGATCAAATAGCTAACTTAGACCGATCGCAAGGGAATCCACCTCAGGAAGGATCATGGTACTTATCGGACCTGAGAGTACAAAATATCCCAGTACCTGAGAGGAAGAATTTTTTCCGAACAACTGATGTTTGGATTAAGCCCACAAAGCAATAACAACCAATAGTAAGAGCTTATTATAGGTGCAACTAGCCAGAACATAAGATGATGCATTGCCCGATAAGAACTAAAGAAGACAATTAAGGAGAACCACTACGGAATAATAAGAACGTCACACGCTCGGAACCTGTGTTTTAAAGCATAAGAACTCTGTGTTTTAAAGCATAAAATTACGTTACACATATCGACAACAAGCCATGTATAACTTCACAATTCGTACATAAATAAATTAAAATTATAAATGCACATACCTAGTTATAAATGCACATAGCCACGTATAACTACACATCACGACCCCACTCGTCAAATAACCCGACATCCACTCACAGGGACAATCAACAACTCACAGAACCCAGCCTAACTGGAAGGCCCACGCTAAACCCCTCAAACCACAAGGTCACAAAACATCACCTTTTTCCTTAAAAGGACCACAGGCCACACCCACATCTAACCATGTATGTCACCCCCGAGGATGGCCCCTAAACAAACACCTGAGGCCATGACACGACCCCCGAAATCCCAACACGACCAACCGAACCCCAAAAAGATTTTAACAGTATTTCAGTCGACTAATCCCATAATCAATTAACTGAATACCGTTGGAAACCAATTGGAAACCAAGGAACTAACCACCAATAAAAAGGGTTCAACACAACCAGCGAAAGTGTTCAACACAACCAATAAAAAAAGGGTTCAACACAACCAGCGAAAGTGTTGATACAAACAAAAAAGGTGTCAACACAAACAGCGAAGGTGTCGACACAAATAGAAAAGGTGTCAACAGCAACAGCGAAGGTGTCGACACAAATAGCAGAGGTGTCGACACAAAAGAACCGAGAGTTTAGATAACATACGCAGAGAGCAAAAGTGTTGACACCAACAGAACAAGTGTCGACACCAAGGTGTCGACACAAACAAAAAAGGTGTCGACAAAAAACTGTTAGGGTTGGTATACTGAAAATCATGTTTTTAGTATTTAATTTTATTTTAATAAAATTATTTTTCCATTTTATG
>JAULJZ010150386.1:0-10046 GCA_032270985.1 Heliamphora pulchella | reverse complement strand
ACTATGCATTCATTCATCACAAATATAAATATGAAACCACGAATGCAAAATCATCTCAAATATTTCTCATTAATATGTCAGGGATCTAGAATAAAATACATAAAAAACATGATTTTTCAGTATACATTCCCAACAACAAGAACACTAGTCCAGGAACAATACACTAGAAAGCTACCTCAGATGATCGATGGGCAATCTTGACAGATGTGACCCGTCTGGCCACACTAATAGCAAGAAAATGGGGCCCTCCCTTGAGCCTGACTCTGCTGCTGCTCCTTTTGTGGGTAATCCCTGGCACGATGCCCTGGTCCTTTATAAAAGAAATAAAACATCTCCCGACGTTCAAAACGTCTAGATGAAGCCATAAATGGTGCGGGTACCGAACGTGGCTACAGTTGGGATCCCATTGGAAAAGAACTTGGTCCTCTTGACTTCTGCCTCTTCAACTGCTGCCTTTCCAACTACGCACTAGTATTCTCTTGCTACAACTTACTTTTCCTAATTTTACAACTCTCAACCATGGCATTCTCAACCCTAATGGCAGCCTTTACTAGCTCAGTGTAGACCCGAAATCCTAAAGCTTCAATCCTATCCTTAATTGAGGGTCGAAAACCCCACTCAAATCGTTTTATGTGCAACTCCTCAATTACCACCATCTATAGTCAAAACCGCAACAAATTTGAAAACTTTGCCTCATATTGAACCACTGTCATGTTACCCTAAATGAGGGAAAGAAACTCCTCTCGGTAGGTATCCCAAGAAGATCCTAGAAAATACTTCTCCAGAATGGCCCTAGTGAAAGCGGCCCACGTACCTTCCACAGTTATTTTGGTAAACTTCCACCACTCCCGCGCATCTTTCCGGAGTTAGAATGCCGTGAACCTTAGTCTTAACTCATCCCCCATGATCTCTAGTGAGTCAAAGATCGTCGTGGTCACCTCTAACTACTTTGTAGCCACTTTAGGATCGGCCTCCCCAGAAAAGGTTGGAAGGGATTTCTGGCGTGAAATTCCTATTATAATCTGGGTGCATATTGGATTGGGTATCTGCATTTCATACGCACGTGTTTATTGACTTATCTACTATCCTGTCATAAATTTGTCAGTTTCCTTGATTATAAACTGTATTAGGTGTTATATGGTATGTGTTGCGGTAAATTTTGTGCCGTGAGATTAGTTAGAAGGTTATAGTGTTTTGCTTCTGAGTCTTGGCTCATGGCATTCGTGCCATCGGTGATGAGGAGTTCTTAGAGGAAGTCATCCCATTGGAAGAAGAAGAGTTTGAAGAACAGAGTGAGTCCCAAGAGCACGTGGATCCCGCTGATGCATTCTGAGGAGTCGAGACCTCTATTTTTGTTCTTATATTCAGTACTCTCGTGCTTAGTGTAATTTTTTTTTTTGAAATATTTTGGTGAAACTGCAATAATTATGTACTTTTGAACGGCTCAGAACTCCTTTATAATAAATTAACTAACGTATGTAAATGTGAATGAATGGCTAGAATATCCCTTTATTTATATTTATGTATGTCCCGATGTGTCCGGAGGACGGGGCGTCACAGTTGGTATCAAAGTTATTAGGGGATAGGATGGATGCAAGATGGATGCAAACACAGAAACCTAGAGATAAGAGAGGAATCATCAACCCGCGCGACCAGGCAATAGACTTTAACAATCTGGAAACGTACCTAGATGTACCAACAGCCGTAATCAACAAAGCTCGCACGGGACCGGAGGGCTTTTGGCACGTGGAAGTGCAGTGGCGCTACTACGGTATCTATGAGGCAACGTGGGAGCATGACTCAGTTATCAGCTACTTCTATCCGCATCTATTCATCTAGGGTTTAGTGCGTTGGGCGTTGTATCTTTTTCTTCGTTGGATGTTGTACGTATGTTCTATGAACTTTTAAAAGCTTATACGCCGGTTATGCGATTAGAAAATAATGCAAATGTTTGTTGTGAAATTCGACATAAGCTATCTCATAAACCCAAATTAAGTTTCACAAGATCCCAAATCATGAAAACAATCAAGAATTAATACAAGCCCCAAATCTCAACAATTTCCTAGGATGGCTGATAGACAACTGAACCACCGGCAAGCTAATGAACTCTTAGATGATAAAACAGCCAGGCTAGCCTAAGTTTTACGAAAGTCACCATTAGAACCCCACAACTCTATCCCTATGAGTTTCTTTCTCAAGCCTTTATGACAACCCTCGTACTCGATTGAAGCCCTTTGTGTGTCCTCCATCCTAACAACACCGATTTCGAATATTTGACATTGGTAAAGCCTTTTACCCTCGTATAATTCTCTCGATCTTGATACCGCACTTTTGTGTAGTAGTTTCGTGAATTCTTTGTTTACTCTCAAAATCCCAACCTGGGAAGTCGACTTGGATGCTTAGATTGAAGTACGTTAGGCTGACGTAATTTCAGGACAAATATCTAGTTTGGCTACCCATCGCTTAAACATATCTTTGACAAAATCTGATGTTGCACAGATTGGTCCCGAGAACATCCTCTTTGTAATCTTTATTGGATGTTTAACTCTTATGTCCAAATGTGTTTGAGCCTCAATTGACCTCTCAATCTGGGTCAATAATGATTGCCTTGGCCTTGACCGCTTGCCCTAATCTAACATATCTTTGAGCCATCTGGGTTCCATCCTAAGACGTTCTAACCCCACGTATGCTTTTGATTGTCTTTGTTGGGACCTTTTGAAAAGATATAGTTAGTTGTTACTGACGATCATTGTTACTCATAGTTAAAAATGCCATCAGCAATCTAAAGTTAAAAATGACAGCTTCACACCGAAGGACTCACGACACCACCATATAGCAAATTTAAACTTCCCCAAACTAGTTCATAGCTGACCCACCCATCGGATAAATCAAGAAGCAAAAGATTCATACTGGTAGTCAGAAGGTGAAAAATGAGAAACAGCCTCGAACTCGTGATAACCTTAGTACGCTAGCAAAAAATGTACGTCTATAAACATCGGTATTCACACCGGTCTTCCCACCGAAGTGTTAGAGTCTGGATCTCTGCCAACACTTTCAGAGAACGAAGAATCTTGATCATAACAAATAATATTTGAAGCCTGATGAAGAATTAACTACTAAGTCACAATGGATCACATGACTAGGTAATTACCACAATCATATCTTTTATCACGTTTGTTTTACCCTAGAATGACCAACCGCCTGAGAAAAATGATCCAGCTAGTAGAAGAGACATTTAAACCCAACGTTCTAGCATGTCAAGAACATACGGAAAAGGCCAAAAGGAACGAAGCAACCTTTGGAAAGACTAGCGAGAAGGTGGAAGCATATGATTATAGATTTCGTCATCAAGATTATCAAGATCACCTCAAAGTCCAGTAACTCTTCAGTTAAGCAATTCAAGGATTGGTTGCCAAGGAGTTTGTGGAAACAGTGAGTCCCATTGACGCTAAAAAATTTTTAAGGGGTGAAGTGCGCATTTTAGATAGACCAAGCTGTTCATATGGTAGGTTCTTGAAGTATCAGTTTGTATTCATTTGGCGTCTAGACTGTGTATCCCTTATGGAGTGGTATTCGATTTCCGTTGTGGTATCAACGTGAGTCCCAAGAAAGTAACTTTCAAAAACCTTTTGTGATGTGACCCGTTAAAGCAAGTTTATTTAGATTGGTGAGTAGATGTTGCTGGTATAGAGAAGGAATTTTCTTATAAGAGCATGTGAACTCTATGTACGAAAAGTTGAAGGATGATATAATTTTGTTATTTTTGGTGGAATTGCATAGCAACTTAATGTGAGTACGTAGGAGAAATAAGTATTTGGATGAGAAGAGTGGAAGCGTAAGTAAGATTATACAAATTCATGGGTGTGATTTTTTAAAATGGCCTTAAGTGAATCGAGTGTCTTGGTAGAATGTGGGTAAGATAAAATAATTAAAGTGCGAAAATCGTTCTTGGTTCGATTGTATGGCATAAAATGTGTGAAGGAATTGAGTGATTATGATAAAAGACTTTATAAACAAGAGTTAATACTGTTAAGTTAAAGGGTTGTACGGTGGATAATATATACGTAAAGGAAATATGTGACGAGGTTGTGATTAAATTCATATGAGTAAGCACATACCTGGGGAGCGTTCAGTCTGTGTGGTATGTTTAACCGTAGTGACTCATTAGATTCAAGTGGCGATATTAATCTTGATGGTCGTAAGACTAGACTGGTTCAACACAAAGTGGTGATGTGATTTCAAGTAAGTAATCGTTAGTCGATCGGAAAGTAGTTTTCGATGTACGTTTGAATGTGGCAATGAGCTAGTTTTCGATAAAGTGATAGTCTTTCTAGACAAAAGTAGAGAGTGCTCGAAATCAGTTTCAATGATAAGCTAGTTTAGAAACATATGATCGCTTGTGGAAGTTATACTCGATGAAAGTTGTGTTTTGGAGCCAATGTATTCTCAAATATAGACAGTGGTCATGATACCACAAATTGAAAGTGCAGGAGCTAGATATCCCAAGACTACCTTTAGGACTTGTTACGAGCATTATGAATTTATGGTGATACCTATCGGGTTAATGAATGTACCTGCTGTATTTATGGACCTGATGGATCGAGTGTTCAGAAGCTTTTTAGATCAATTTGTAATTGTGTTGATAAACTATATTCGGTTATATTCTCATAATGAAGAGGAACACAGGGAACATTTGAAAATTCTATGTAGGTCCTAAAAAAGCACAAGTATATGTAAACCTTGGTAAGTGTGAGTTTTAGTTGAACCGGGTGATGTTTTTAGCTCATGTTATATCTGGAGAAGAAATTTAAATGGACCCAACAGAGGTAGAAGCAACAGTTAATGGGAAGAGGCTAACTAACACAACAGATATACGAACTTTTTGGAGCTAGCTGCTTATGTGATATGATCATTGAAGTTTTGGTAGTAATCAGTTTAAGATGTTAGTAGGACAAGACAATCTTTACTCTAAGTGCTGAACATATGGGATCGACCTTATTCACACCCGCAATAAAGAACAACTCAAGTAAATAAGGACACAATTTTGGAGACGAGAAGGCATAATGCTAATAAATCATCCTTAACTTTCCATACAATGAAGTATGGGGTGAAATTTCGGAGACGAAATTGGTTTAAGGGGGTAGATTTTAACGACCCAGTACAGACCCTAGTAATAACAACCCGGTAGATAATGACCCGTTTAAAGACCCAGCCCAAATCCTAAGTATTAGTGACAGATTGTCCACAAGGCTATAGAGCACGGACAAGGTTCAAAACCCTAACTCGAATCGAAAACCCTAAATTCAGCCCGAAAACCCCAAAAAGGTTCAAAACTCAGGCAACAAAATCATAACACCCGGAGAGTCTCCTAACATTCTAAATGAATTAAATATCATGAAATAATGAATTAAAAATCAAAAATCCTCATAAATAGGAAAAAATGACAATTTTGCCTATAGTAAGCAAAAAGTCTTAAAAATCTAAATTTTGACATATGGATACCTTAAATCTAGGATTTAAGTACAATTAAATAGCAAAGAACAAAATAGCATCAAAAATGCCAAAAATACCCCTTAGTGGCCGACCACCTTCGGAAGTGTGCCAAAAAGTGACTTTTTGCTTTCTTTTTTGCTTTAAATGATGAGAAAGGTATTAAATTAAGTATTATGATAATTCAATACTTTTTGAACAAGTAATATACATAATAATATAGTGTTATAGGTCAACAAGAGAAAACATATCATTATTAAAATTCATACATAACAAAATAAGTCAAAAAGTCATATATTATCAAATTAGCTTAATTTAACTTATAATACTACATCTATTTAATCAATTGTTATGAAAATTATGATAATACATGAAAATAATATATTTCTCATAAACATATTAAAATAATAAGTCTCAGTAGAAAAAGACACTAAAAAATACATCAAATTAACTTTTAACGCATTTTCTTGCACTATAGGGGCGCGAAAACTGAGACAAACTCCTTAATTAATGGGGGGTCAGATTTTTGTCCCCCAAACTGAACCATAGCTACATTTAGCTTCCCCGTATCTGAATTTAGCCCACAAAAACTTAAATCATCTCAAATCAAACTCAAGTCACATTTATGAAAAATGAAGAAAAATGGCCCTTTTGGAACTTTTTTGTCTCCCACATGTCCCATAGCCTTGCCTGTATAAAGAAAGCCAAGCGCCCACTTCTCCATTTGTTATTTTTGGCTGAGAGAGGGGGAGGAATCAGAAATCCTTTGATCTTGAGAGTTAAGGTGAGTTTGAGGGAAAAAAAGGAAGAAACCGAAAAGGTTTTCGAAAGCTAAGTCCAAGTCAACCCTCTACCCTTCTTTGACCTCTCAAAATAAGTAAGTAAAACCTCTAAACCTTGTGTCTAAGATTTTTCAAAATATCCCCCAACACATCCCTTTAAACACCCAAGAAATCAAGAACCGGAATCAAACCGAAAAGGCGTTGTAGTAACAAATTATGGGGTATTTTGTTGATGAATGATATGAGATGTTGTTATGTGATGTTATCTTTGAGTTTGATGACTTCTAAGTGTGCTGAAGCCTTAATATTAAAGTCTAAAACACAAACATGCAAAGAAATGGAACAAAAACTTGACATGGCATACGTAGAAGACTTGAACCCTAATAGGCTTACTTTTTGAGAACTTTGATGTTTTCGCCCTGAGATTTGAAACGCCATAACTCAATGTAGAAAATTGATCAAAGCATGTTCTTTATGTCCAAATTTATATTTTTGTGTTATCTTTCATCCAAAATTGGTTTCAACCCCTTTGCATAACTAGAACTGAAGATATTGCAATTTTACCAAAGTATGTCATTGTTCGACTAGTCAACACTACCGACTTAGAAACCCTATTTTACAATGAGACCCGAGCTTTGGTTGAAACATGAAAGTTTTAGATAACATGTATATCTATGTACCCACAAATAATGAGAACAAAATATTGAGTTCTGATACATCAAAACCCCTTTGAAATTCTCTGTTAAGTTTTATCCCCCAAGGAACATTCTGTTACATATTTTTATATAGCTCAAAATAACTATATTTAGTGATCTATTCCAAACATGGTCTATATGAACATTGTAGCTAACATATTGAAGTATTGGCTGCCCAAAAATCAGACCTTAAAGCCTCAGGATGATTCCCCAAAACCGTTTCAAACCCTCAGTCCAAAATCAGCTCTACTGAGTTTTAGCGGCTAACGGAACCTATTTTCTAAAATGGCCAAAAAGTCTAACGTGTTCCAAACAACTACCGTTAGCTCTAAACATAAAATTTGTAAGAGGACTTGTTGAACTAGAACATACCAAAAAATGGACTCATTTGGACTTGAAATGATACCCCAAAACCGAGACCAGTAGAAGCATAAATTTGGTAAAATCTTGAGAAAAGTGCTAAACCGTTTTTGCTTAAAATGAATTGTTCACCCATTTGTCTAGGGATTTGGCCTTGGTATTAAACATGATATTTGTAGAAAATATTTTTATCTAAATGGTGTATAAAAATCATAGCTTTATTATATGTCTAGATACCCCTAAACCTTGTCGGCTCTTTTATTTAATACTTAATTTTTAGCCTTAAAAGTTGCTAAGCGTGATTTGAGTACCCTTGTTGTGAGACCCGAGTTCTATATAATTGTTAGCTTGAATTAGTTTATTAGTATTTTTAAGTGAATGTATGATGATTTAGAACTCATGTTATCATGTTGAATCATATCTTGAAAATTGTAACTTGTGCTTCACATATTTATACCTTATACATTGCGCGTTATACCATGAATCTTGCAATGCTATATATTGTTGCACTTGAGATCAATGGTACATATTTTGAGCATTGTCATTTGCATCCTGGCATGTTGGAGTTCATCTGTGCAAACCGTTGTTGGAATGGGCTGTGTTGAGATCGTCGTTCTTGATACTAAGTCCAGGGCGTCCCTGGTTGCCATTTTTGAAAATATTTTTGTTTATACACCCTGGGTGCATCCCCGGTGTTTAAAATGATTGTGGCTTGTACACCCTGGGTTCGTCCCTGGTGTTACAGATTTGATTTATACACCGTGGGTGCGTCTCCGGTGTTTGAAATGGTTTATTGTCGACACTGTTGGACATCATGGGTTCGTCGCTAGCATTTTGATTTCGATAGCTTGAACCTTGGGTAATTTCAGAGAGAGCCCAATTATGCCGGCCCCAAATCCCTCATCTTGGTACTTTGTATAATGTGAACGTCTCTTCAATTCTCTTAGACTTTAGGTTGATATCGGCGAAGGCATCACGCATCTTAAGGTGGGAATTGTCAGTCCGGATAAGGGTGGCTGATAATTAGTTAGCCTGCCCCACGCCATTGCCATTGAGTAAAATAGCTGTGGCATGAAACCCAACGACGCATTTACTATTCGCAATAAGGCGCGATGATGGCTTTGGTGATCAAGTCCCATTAAGTCTACTCTGGTGATTTCTAGCGTGGAATTGCTGTTATAATCTGGGTGCATATTGGGTTGGGCATCTGCATTTCATACGCACGTCTTTATTGACTTATCAGCTATACTATCATAAATTCGTCGATCTCCTTGACTACAAACTGTATTTGGTGTTATATGGTATGTGTTGCCTTGAATTTTGTGTCGTGAGATTAGTTAGAAGGTTAAAGTGTTTTGCTTCTGGGCCTTGGCGCATAGCATTCGTGCCACAGGTGAGGAGGAGTTCTTTGAGGAAGTCATCCCCCAAAAAAAAAAAAAAGAGTCCGAAGAACAGGGTGAGTTTCAAGAGCACGTGGATCCCACTGATGCATTCTGAGGAGTCAAAACCTCTGTTTTCATTCTTATATTCCGTTCTCTCGTGCTTAGTGTAATTTTTTTAAAACAATTTCTTGGTTAAACTGTAATAATTATGTACTTTTGTAATAATTATGTACTTTTGAATGGTTCAGAACTCTTTTATGATATAATAACTAATGTATGTAAATATGAATGAATAGCTAGAATATCCCTTTATCTATATTAATGTATGTCCAGACGTATCCGAAGAACAGGGCGTCACAGATATGGAGATGACTTGGGGGGAACTATCTGGTATTCTTCAAAAAGGGCCAAGACCTCACCTTGAAAGTGCGAGCCATTCTTTGAGATAACCTCATGAGGGACCCCGTACGGGCAAATGTTGTTTTTCCTGATGAACATGGCAACATGTGAAGCTTTCACTACCGAGTAGGAGGCTGCTTCCACCCACTTGGTAAAATAATCAATGGCCACTAAGATGAACTCGTGCCCATTTAATGCCTTCAATGTCACCTTGCCAATCACATCAAGGCCCCATACTGAGAATGGCTATGGTGACGTCAGTGCTCATTTGCGTGAATCTGACACTTATGGCACCTTCGAACAAACTATATACAGCCTGTCTTTGTTGTCATCCAAAAGTATCATTGTCGTAAGATCTTCTTGACTAGCATGTTGCCACTCATGTGAGGCCCACAGACTCCCGCGTGTATCCCCTTCATCAGCTCAAGTCCTGTGAGACCCTGACCCGTTTTCTTTTTCAGCATTTTTCGACGCGCGTTTCGTTTTTAGGTGATATCATGTTTTTCTATGCTTTTGATGCATGATCGGTATTAGATATGCATGCGGGATTGATTTTCGGGGCTGTGGGACGTTACGGTGCAAATTTTAAAATTTCAAAAAAAAATATTATGGAGACCTATAAATATCTAGAGTTAGATATTTTCAAAAGATATTTTCAAAACTTCTCCAATAAGTTTTCCTGTTCTCTCCACCTTCTCTCTAACTTCTCGGGGGGGGCGGGGCTCGATTTTCGACGATTAGACTGTCGATCTTTATTATTGGCATCGTGGTCTACATATCCATCCGGACGAAATTCTATTCTAAGAAAGCTCGATTTTGCATGTGGTTTGAGGCATCGAATTTTTAACTCACCGAGGTAGAATTCTAGACTCTCATGTCTTATAAGGGTGCTACGTGTAATCGTGTGTGTTTTTAACGGTTAGATTGCTGTAGATCTG
>JAULJZ010150385.1:0-10047 GCA_032270985.1 Heliamphora pulchella | reverse complement strand
CAACTCTCATTCTCATTGTTTAAATTTTAACTAAATACTAAAAAATACAAGTAAAAATATAATTCTTATAAAATTATTTTACATATAAAATATTTTTCATGATAAAATATTTTACGTTGAAACAAACGAAACCTTATTGTCTTATTGTCTTTTGGCTAGCTATTTTTATTTAGTACTTTAACAATACTAGTTATTTTAGCTATTCTTTTTAAAATAATATTTTTTTTGTATTTAGATTATAGGAGAGAGAGATTGTACTTTTATAAAAAAATTAATATTTCATGAATTTAGCTATTAAATAGTGATTTAGCCCTTCATTTCGCAAATCGACTTAAAGCTAATTATTTAAATTTTTTTGCTTAAATTCAAAAAAGTCAAAAGCTTCATTTTTTAATTTTTAACTTTTACCCTATTAATTTTTTAATTTTTTAACTTTTCTAATAATAATTTTTAATTTTACCTTTCTACATATAATATTAAACAAATTTCAACCTAACAACCATACCCAATATTATCAACCCTAATGTCACGGCATCCTCTCTCTCTCTATCTCTCTCACAAAAATTTTCTCAAGAACCAGACAAACCACAAACTGCCAAAAATGGGGTCTGTGTTGTTTCATTCAACCCCAAATCACCATGTCTAAACAAACCCCAAAAGATTTCATGCGTTTGTGTTCCAATCAACTACATTGCAACGCACACATTACAGATCGGTGGCTCGAATTTACCTGATTGAAGAACATATGGTAACTGTGTCGTGTTTGGGACTGCCGCCGCAGGTGGAAGTTTCGTTTCCGATCGTCGGCAGCGTCGCCTCCGCCTCCGCCGTCGCATGAGTATCGCGGTTGAGGGTGGTTCGTGTGGTTTGGGATAGCTGCGCCAAGTTGTTGCTTTCAACATAAGATAAGGAC
This sequence comes from Heliamphora pulchella, assembly GCA_032270985.1. NCBI lineage: Eukaryota > Viridiplantae > Streptophyta > Magnoliopsida > Ericales > Sarraceniaceae > Heliamphora > Heliamphora pulchella. Next base: position 9,134 of record JAULJZ010150385.1, on the reverse strand, counting down.
AGTTCAATAACTTCTCTTCATGGCTTATTTGATTTTTTTTTTCGTTTTTAAATGACTATTTAGCCAATTAAACAAATTTTTAATTTTTTTAATTTAAAGTGAATTAAAGACAAAAAAATTAATTTAAAACCAAATTACCAAACGAAAACTTAACATATTTGTTAAGTCATTCTGCTTAAAACTAAAGTATCTAGTCTTTATTGAGTCTGATGGAGAATAATTTCTTTTTAACTAGTTTGATGGGGATGCTTTGTTTTTTGATTTTAAGTGACTTTTAATATTTACAAAATAATTTTTTTATTTATTTAGTTTAAAGTAATTTTTAACAAAAATTTTAACTTAAAATTAAATTAGCAAACAAGAGTCAAAATAAATTGAACATTTTAGCATTATTTAAACGTCTAATGAATTTTTAAAAAGTTCTTGAATCTAACTTTTATTCTTTCATCTAACTAAATTTAGTGTGCATTTAATTTTTTCATGATTTACTTCAATTATCATAATTTCTGTTTTTTAGGAAATTTATTTTTTGATAAAAATGTCTTAAGAACTCAATAAAAAACAACTTATTTGATTTGATTTTACTTTTGTTTTTAGTAACTTTTTAATTATTTTGTAAAATTATTATATTATTTTTTTGTATGAATTTTTTCATCGTTTAGTAAAATATTATATTTTTCGAATTTTTAGCCCAAAAACTATTTAGATCAAAATATATAAAATTTTAAAAGAATATAAATAAAACAAAATTAATAGAGCTAAGTTCTCATTGTTCTTTTTCATTTTTAAAAATATGTGAATTAAACAATAAAAATTATTTCAATAGAAAAATAGAACATACTAAGGGGAACAACAACACAAAATGTTAAAAAATTCATTCAATAAATATTATAATTTTTAAAAAGTAAAAAAATATACAAAAATAAAATTGAATATTTGACTAAATTAGTCATTTAACATGTACAATTTGCATTGTACCAAAATTAAAGAGATTGAGTAGTAGAATCACATCTGCATTTAGAAGTTTTCACTTAAGCATAAATTTTATTAATATTATTTAGAAGTTTAAACTAAGTCAACTAAAAAATAAAAAGGCAAAAATACTTAGAGGGCTAAAAAAAATGACAAAAGGTAACTAATGAAATAAATTGTAAAAAGTAATTTTTAAAATTGAGTTTGATTTTAAAAATAAAAAAATATTTTGATAAAACTAATTCTAATATAAAAGAAAGAACGAACGGCAAAAATAAAATAAAATAAAAACGACACAACAAATGAATAATGAAATAAGTAACTCTTTCAAAAGTATTTTTTTAATTGTGCATGGAATTAAAAATCAAAAGAAAATATTCAAACAAAACTTATTTTAATATAAAATAAAGAAGGAAGGGTAAAAAAAACAAAAAATAACTCACTGAATAAATAGTGAAGCAGCTGACTTTTTTTATATTATAGATTATAGAAAAATTAAGTGAATCAAGGAATTGTAATTCCATTATTAGATTAAATTTATATTAAAACTAAATATTTTAAAGTTATTTTTGCTATTTAGTTTTTAAAGAATAAATAAAATTGAATCGTGTAATTTAATTGTAACTTCTTAATTTATATATATTTTTTTGAATAAAAATATACTTAAAATAATTTAAAAATAAACTTTTCAAAATTATCGATAACCAATGTGGGCCCATCGAGCCAGAAAGGACCTCTCGAATTGTCTCTCTCAACAACGGACAGCCACATTTGGCCTCGTTTGATGGAGTGCGACAATATAATAACTCCAACTTCTAACTATATTTCCAAATCGAATAGTTTACATTTTTTTCTTCTAAATTAAGAAAATTATAAAAAAAAAACATAAATTTTATTTTATTGCTTTTAAATAATTGATTTTTACACTAAATTCAATTGTAACCCTATATGATCGAAGCGAGAAGCGGGCAGCGGGAGCTATAACCCCTTCTAAATTTTTAAAAAATATAGTACTTTTATATATTAATTTATATAATTACCTAATATATAAATGGTTCTTTTAGTTATTTCATAAATCTTTTGACTTTTAATACTGAAATGTTGATTATAGCAAAAATTCACAGTTTGAATCATAAAAATGTTTGAATAACTAGATTAGGTTGTAACTTAGGGAAAAACATTAGGCATTTTTGGAGTATTACATAATATTACTTACATGATATTTTTAACAAATAAAAATATGCAATGCATACTAAGTTGATTCCTCTTGTCTCCTATCTACTACATAAAGATGAACTCGGATTGTTACCTACGAAGTATTTTTTGTTATATAATTATATAAAAACACTATATAAATACTATCACATGATGTTTCAAGACTATGAAATAATTACTCGTAATGTGCGTATGGTATAATAAAAACTTGACTCGTAAACGTGTAGACTTGATCAAGTGACAATTGAATGACCCATTGATGTATTTATTTTATTTTATTTTTTACAAACAGTAAAATCAAGAAAATGCTCAAACTATAACTTGCATTTTTTTAATTAATTTGTTTTTTTTTTGTTCAAATTGACCAGAGGAACCCTAAAACTATGTTTGATAATCTTATGAAATTAGATAAAATAGATCAAATAAGTAAGACTGTAGATTCTACGTATTTTTTTATATCCAAAAATTATAGATAAAATTATGTGTATATATATATATATTGTAAGATTTTTAATTCATATTTGTAGATTAAAAAATAAGATAAAGTGATAAAATTATTTATAAACCATTAAATAAGGTGTCTAGATAATTCGAAATGTCATATGCATGGTGGTTACAAAAAATTATAAATAGTTTGATAGTTATCGAACTTTTTATTATAATATATTAAAATAGTTTGATAGTTGTCAAACTTTTTATTATAATACATTAAAATAAACATAGTTTGAATCGAGAAAATTTGAATTGTTGAATCATCATGTCCTCCAATCAAATTCTATCTCCCAACCTAGTAAGAAACAAGTGCTAAAAGTTTTTTTTTTTTATAGAAAATATAAATTATTTTTTAAAAAAAAATTCACCAACAATACAAAATTAAAAATTAAAATGCCGCTTTTGCCACTGACTATAACAAATATTCACATTGAATCATTAAAAGTCTAATTAGATTCTGAGCCAAAAAAAAAAACAAAAAAAAAAGTCTAATTAGATTGGATTGTAACTTGGAGGGTGTGCATCTATTTGGAGGAACACGTGGACTTTGTGTAGATTCGTACAATGAATGATGGAGAAATCTCTCAAATCTTGTGGATGAAATTAAATATGATAGAAAATATAAGTAATTAATAATTATTTATCTCTAAAGATATTTTAAATAAAATTTAATTATAAAATTAATTTTAAATAATAAATAATTTTTTAAATATTAAAGATCATAATATAATAGAGAATTTTTAATAATCTCGTAATAAACTGCCAATATCATAAAAAATATACAAATTTAATTATATTTATTTTTTATGAAAGATAAAAAAAATATTGAAATTAAAGTGAATTGAGAGAAAAAGATTAAACTTTAAATAGAGAGAGAGAGAGAGAGAGAGAGAAGTGGAGGGCAAATGTAAAATAAATGTCATGTAAGACAAATGTCAACATTAACGATTCTCATTTGTAATATATATTAGTATCGTTGGTCTTATATATAGGGGTATTTGGCCAAGCTTCTTGGTATAACTTTTAGCTTTATATTACTAATTTTAATTATAAGATATAATTTTTTTTAAACACCTACAATTTTTATTACAAGTTTTAACTATTTTTTCTTCTATTATAATTACAAGTTATAATTTTTACCAAACACTCACGACTTCTACTACAAATTACAATTTACAAACTACTAATTTTAGTAATTTCAAACACCTCCATATATGTATATATATTCCCATTGAATCACAAAAAGTGTAACTACTAGATTGGGTTGTAACCAGCGGCGGAGCTAAGAATCTAGTTTATGGGGAGTACTAATTAATTTAAAATATTAATTTTTTTATAACAAAAAATAATAAAATATTGCTAAAATATAAACAACTATTAATAAGTATAAAAAATTTGCAATGTATACTCTCACAAAATCTTGTGACAATTAAGGAAAAAATTTATTTATTTTGGATAAGTAAAACTTATATATTCAAGTAGATACTAATCATTATTGAAAACGTATCAAACTAACTAAAATATTATAGTGTCAACTCAACCGTTTTTAATTGACTTGTTATCTTGATTTTAAGTTTTATCCATTTGAAAGCTTTGCAACATTTGAATATCTTAACAATTTTTGTAATTTTTTAAAGAAATATAACGATATTTATATGATTCCAATAACAAATAAATTATATTGTGTATTAAATGTTCTCTCACTAGTAACATATGAATAAAATATATAGATGTAAAAATTGAATAAATATCCAAACGTAATAAAATTTGTAAAAATATTATTTTTTAAAATTTGTTATTTTAAAACCAATGGTTGCAAATATTTTTATAAAAAATTCAAAATAATAGAATAATTTTATATTTAGGAGGAATACTAAATAAATTTTACGAGTCTAAATACATAATTTTATTTTTTTATACGTAATAATATATATATATATAAAAAATTGAGAAAAATCACGTACCTTATCTGAACATGCATTTACTCCGTCACTAATTATAACTTCAAGGGCATGATATGTATGTATTTGGGGTGGTGAATGAAGGACCTGAGGAGCGTGTTGCGAGGCAAGGGGCAGCACGCTCATGCTGCGTCTCTTGGGGTATGTATTTTAAGTATATTTTTATGATCTAATCTGTTTATTATGTAAAATACGTCGAGTTTTTTTAGCATATAAAAATTTAGATTCATCAGATATCTATAACTAAGTGATTGAATAAAATCTCATAATGTTGTTTTATAAATAAATAAATAAAAATTATAATTTTTAGAAAAATATTGTTAAAAAAATGTTAATCAATCACTTAGCGACAGGTATTCAATAAATCTGAATTTAAATTTTTGTATGTTAAACAAACTCGACATGTTCTACATAATAAACGAATTGAATCATAAAAATATGCTCAAAAATCATACCCCAAAAGGCGCAGCACTAGCGTGCGGCGCCTTGCCTCGCAGCACGCACGCCAGGTCCGGTGAATCAAAAGACTATAAAACATGTGGACATTGAAAAGTAACAAAAGCATGGTAGTTGTTCATGTGTCATCTATCAGGTTTTCCACATTATTACCATGTCAAAGGGCGATCGTACTATAGTGATGAGTGCAAACTTATCTAAATGTGCATCAACTCCGTCACCGATTGTAACTTTGAGGGCATGATATGTATTTATTTGAGATGGTGAATCAAAAACTCTATAAAACATGTGGACTTTGGGAAGTTACAAAAGTACAGTGGTGGTTCATGTGTCATTTATCAGGTTTTAAAATAATTTTATTGCTAATAGGGCGGTTGAACGTACTATAGGGATGGGTGCAAATTAAGGTTAAAATTGACAGTGATTTCTCTCCAATTCAATGATGGATTGGAGAAGTTTAATTCTATTTATTATAAATTTAAAATAAATTTATTTTAATGATTTAGGCCGTTTATTTTATTGTTGGTGGGCAAATGAGTTGTGTACAAAAATATGTTTTGGATGTTTAAGATTTTTAATTTTTAACAAGTTTCATTTTTTAATGCACTTATTTTTTTTTTATTGTTTTTAGATTGTAGTTTAATTTTGAGATATTGATATAATTTTTTTTAATGAGTAAAATTGACTTTTTGATTTAGAATATTATTGTTGTTGTATTAAAACAGTTAGAGTGTTTAAAAATGTGAATAGATCTTTTTCTTAAAAAATAAATAAAAAATAGTTAATTAATTTTTTTAAAATGCCAAACATTATGACTTAAAAAATTATTATCTTTTTTATAAAAAAATTAACTTTAAATCTATCACAAAACAAGGGTATGAATTGCAGCCAGGAAAAAAACAGTGGTTCAAAGGCCAATAAGCGACTTGTTCACACGTACATTTATGTGAATTTTATTTTATTTACTTGTCATGTGAAACACGTTTGGATCGCTTAAAATTGGATTTTTTTAGCCTTTTTACTTAAAATATAAATAATAATTATTAAATCACCATTTTTCCCTCCACATGGTGACTTAGATTTATTTTTTTAACTAAATGATATATTTTTTTTATTTGATTTGAAGTAAAAATAAATACATAAAAAGCCCTAGTTTAAGCTCAGTAATACTAGAGTGAGATTAAATTATTTTATGAAATTAATTTGGTGCGACACAATTACAAATATTAGATGTAAGTAAAGTTCATATGGGATCATCTGCATCGATGTTATAATTATGTCACGTATTTTTAATAGACTAATTTAGTAAAATAATTTACTCATCTTTGTATGGTTTAAACAATTTATTTTTTGGCTAATTTTTAAAAAACCGTTTTAGTTTTTTTGAAGAGAAAATTAAAAAAGTAAAAAAATGATTAAAAATACAAAACAAATTCACTAAAGACAAAAGAAAATAAAAAAATTAGCTAAAAGATAAAAAAAAATGAACTAAAAGATGAAAAAATGCAAAAAAATAATATATCAAAAACAAATAAATTATTTTGTCAAAGCATATTACGAATTTTTTCCGTTGTAATTGGAAGCTACGCTTCGAAAATCCGAAAGTTGAACAAAGTGGAAGGGAATGGATCAATAATTATTAGCTCAACAGTTAGATTTACTGGAGTAGAACTGCGATGCTATTATTATATTGTTAATATATTAAAAATATTAAAGTTCAAAAAAATATGTATTAAAATTCTAAGAAAAATAGTCAAAGTTGGCCAAAAAGAAAAAAAAAATAGAAATTCTATGAATGGTCTAAACTCCCTTGACGTGTGATCCTCACTAGACACAACTGAATTTAAATAATTTGTTTTAAAATTTAAGTAAATTTTTAATTTGTTTTTATTATAAATAACATTTTCGTTCCAAAACAGTACACCTGCATATCCCAAAAATAAAATTAGGTCTAGTTTGGCAATCAATTTTAAGCTAAACTTTTTGGCTTTAAGTTATTTTAAGTTAAAAAGACAAAAAATTTATTTGGTAGTAATACGGGGTGGCTTTTAAGTTAAAGTTGTAAAGTGACTTTTTGACTTTTTAACAAAAATTTTTGCTTAAAGTTGTTATAACTTTTAAAATTTATTTTTAAATAGTTTTATATTCAATACGGATTTAGTTTGATTGATTTTGACGAGTTGATTTTAAAAATATAATTTGTATAAGAAAAGTATATGTATATAATAAAAATTATGATATTTTTAAAAAATTATGTAAAAAGAAAAATGCTAAATGCATTTGAGTTGAACAAATGAGATTTTTTGACATTTTGGACTTTTAAGCAAAAAAAGTAAAAAGTTAATTTTAAACCAATTACCAAACGAGACCTTAATAATAAATTTATTTAGAATTCAAAATGAATATTTTAGGTTCCCGTGAAGTGTGACTTTTTAGAGCATAGTGCTTGTTTGAAAATTCAGTTTACAGTTGAATTATTTTCTTAAAATCATTTTAAATTAATTAAATAAAAAGTTAGTTTGTCAAATTTATTGATGGCTTAAATGCTAAAGACTTATTTGGTTTAAAGTCAAAAGGTAATATGATAATAAGCTAAAAAGTTTTAAGTTAAAAATACTTGCTAAAGATTTATTTTAATATTCTTGTAAAATTTTATATTTAATATGAATATTGTTTGATAGATCTCAAAGAGAAAGCTCAAAAAATATATTTATTATAAAAAAAATATGTATTGTAAATATTTTTTATAATATATAAAATTATTTTTTTATTAAAAGACAAAAAAAGCTAAAAGTATGACTAATATTAAAAGCTTTGGTTGCCTAACAAAACAAATGACTGACTTAAGTTATTGAAAGTAACTTTTAATTATTTTGCTACTAATTTTAAGGGTAAATTACACTGACTTCTCATGAGGTTTACAAAAATTTCAATCACCTCTCTTGTGGTTTTTAAAATATCACTAACCTCCACTCAAGTTTAGTTTTTGCATCAAATTAGTCTAATCGTTAAATTTTTATTACTACTTTAACGGAAAACACCTTAACCCACCAAAATCAGAGGGGAGAGGTTAGGGTAGAGAGAGGAAAAAAAAAAGAGAGACAGCAAAAAAAAAACTGATTTTTTGAACCACCGTCACTCGATTTTCTGGGGGAGCAAAACTGGTCGATCTCCACCTCGATTCTTAGTGTCTTCTTCTAAAGATTTGATATACTACGCTTATCGATCTGACTAATCTGCATATACCAGAGTTTTGTATCGTTCGTACTGGATTCTGCATGTGTGGTAGAGGTAACTACACTTATTACCATGTACTTTACCAATCTGTAGAGATTCTAAACTTATTGTTCAACATCTTTATTGTAATCGGGTGATTAATTTTAACCTTGCTCTAATACCAATTGTTAGGATTTTATAGCACGAATTTCTTAACGTAGCGAAAAAAAACCACGATTTCAATTCACACAAAGAAGAACAAGAACAAACATAAGAAGAACACAAGAATATACATAACTCGATTGACTGGCTACCTCATCGAGATGAGAAGAAATAATCCATTATATGCAATAAGGATTACAATAACTCTCTCTCTCTACATTTTTTCTGATTTTAACCTGAGCATCTCTAGTACATCTAAGATACCTTTCTACATTGTAGCATGTGTCTTGGGATTTCTGGTGCTTAATATCCCTTTACATAGGATCAATGGTTGTAACCCTAGTAACCCCAAAACTGCCTTCCCGCACAGACCGCTCGATAGGTTAAAAACAAGTCTCGATTTTTCTATAATCTGCAGAGTTTCTGGTGATAGATTTTCACCTCCTTTAGCATTTTACACTATCTAGACTCGAATAACAAAAATTCGAGATACAATCCTAACAGTTATCAATCTTTTCTAAATATCCACAACTCCTACTTCAAGTTATAGTAACTTTTTCTTTTATAAATAATTAGTTTCAGCTAAAAGCTAACATCTTTTTAAATACTCACAATTTCTTGTACAAACTCAATTTATAAAATATTTGTTTCAACAATTTC
>JAULJZ010150383.1:0-10047 GCA_032270985.1 Heliamphora pulchella | reverse complement strand
ATGCTCTGACGTATTTCTTGGGCACCATACTGCTCTAGATGGACAGGGGTTGGGTCAGATACACCAGGTTCTATGATCACTTCAAACATTTCCAGTGCACGGAGTCTAGGCATTATGAGTGGGTTGCCCGAGCTTTCCTGATGTACATGTTAGGTGTCTCTTTCTTTGCGAAAAAGGAAAATACCATGCATCTTCATTATCTCGACACCTTATTTCGTCCGGATCAGGTGGCCTTGTATGACTGAAGTGGTGTTGCCCTTGCTATCTTATACGGCTTGATGATAGCAATGACCCAATTCCCACATGAGCTTGACATGGCGAGATACTCTGGAGGAACTAGAAGATTTATCTCTATTTCTGTCTCCTGTCCTTTCATTCCTTTACACATCTTCTATATGCACTTCTGCTAACCCCTTTTTCTTTGCAGCTCTGGAGTTATGAGATTCTCATAATGATCAAATCAACGGTAAAATTGAACCTGAGTAGTAGAATATCTTGATATGTTATTATTTATATATATATATATTGTCTTGAATCAATAACGAACTTGATTAGACTAGGTATTTTACATTAAAAATAAAATAAATAAATATTAACATAATTTGATAATATTTTTTTAGAAAAAAAAACAAATAGCAAAAATAAGGTTGGTATTTTATTCAGTGTGTTGAGATTTCCATTATTTTAGTACATTCTACTCATGTTTTATTTAATTGAATAACTTTTTAAATTAAAATAAAATAATATATTCTTATGTTTTCTTCGTAGAATTTAATTTTGGGATTATTTTGCTTAAATTTGCATATTAAAATATTAATATTTGCTTCTAAAAAACAATGAATTAGATAATAAATAAAATTTAAATAGTTATTCGATAAGATTGACATTGAACCTTAATCTGATTATTACAAAATTTTAATATATTATCACTTGAACTTATACGGACATAACTAATGGTGTCGATTAATTAGATTAAATATTTTAATTATTGTTCGAGTTGGCATTAATTAATAACAATTTTTTATATATTTGCAAAATTTAGGTTGGTGGCTGATTCATTTTATTTACACGTAATATATTCTTCGGACCCAAGTGATTGATTTTGTATATTACGTATTTTTTAAAATCACCTCTGTCTCTAAATGATTTTTGAAAAACAAATAAAATTTTAGAAATTCTTTTCAGTATAAAGATATGAATTTGTGATGCAAACTTAATGGCATATGAACTATTTTGACTCATTCATACGTTGCATGGAGCTTTTTGTCCACATCTATATGGTGTGATTTATGAGATTTTATTTTGGGACCATGTTAAATATCCAGAGGATATGCCCTCTACGGAGATGACTCTGGTCGCTAGGGAAAAGATCCAACCTTGCGTTCGTGGTGACTCTAGTGCTCAACGGTTTAGGGGATAACTCGGGTGTTGTTCGGTGACCATAACTATGAGACCTTGACCCGTTTTTTTTTCGGCATTTTTTCGACGCGTGTTTACCATTTTCGATTTTGCATGTTTAAGTGCTTTTAGATGCATGATCGGGTTAGATATGCATGCGGGGTTTGTTCCCGGGATCGTGGGGCGTTGCGGTGCGAATTTTGAAAATTTTTAAAAAAAAATATTTTGGAAGCCTATAAATATCTAGAGTTAGATATTTTTAAAAGATATTTTCAAAACTTCTCTACTAAATTTTTTTTTCTCTCTGCCTTCTCTCTAACTTCTTGGGGGCCTGGGGCTCAATTTTCAACGATCCAGCGGCGGATCCTTACTATTGGCGTCGTGGTCTACGCATCCATTTGGGCAGATTTTTATTCCGGCGAAACTCAATTTTGTACGTGACTCGAGGCGTCGAGTTTTTAACTCACCAAGATAGGTTCTTAGACTCTCATATCTTATAAGGGTGCTACGTGTAATCATATGTGTTTTAACGGTTAGATTGCTGTAGATCTAATTTTGTACCAAGTTGGGTTTTTGTCTTTAAAAACTATTTTTTGGCAATTTTGGTGGATGGAATCGGGTGTCGGGTGTTTCTTTCGTGGTTTTGGTATTAGGCTTGGGCGTGTGGATGTTCGAGGGTGTTGGATGGGAGTTTTGAGGCATTGATTCGAGGTTTTGGATACTAAAAGCGTAGCTTAAAAACCGTTTCTGTGGGAGGTCAGTCGATTGGATCTTGAAGATCAATCGACTGGATCATCTTTTTGGGAGGTCAGTCGACTGGACCGGGGAGGTCAGTCGACTGATATAGTTCGGATTGGGGTTTTCTTGCTTTCCAGCATGTTTTCAGTAGTCTGGGCGTGGAGGTCAGTCGACTGGGGTTCTGTGTGGGCGTTTGGTGTTTGTTTCGGCGTTTTGGGTTGGGTTCTTGGTTTTCGATTGATTACCAACGGTATTCAATTAATTAGTTATGGGATTGATTGACTAAAATACTGTTGGATTCTTTTCGGGGTTTGGTTGATCGGGTTGTGGATTCGGGGGTCGTGTCGTGGCCTCGAGTGTTTGTTTTGATACCGTCCTCGGGAGTGGCATGTTTGGTTAGTTTTGGGTGCTGTGGCACGGTCGTGTGCGTGCTGGTTATGTGCTGGATGTGTGGGTCCGTGGTTCGGTTTAAAGGTAGATTTTGGTGATAATCGTTCTGTGGGAGGTTCAGGTGTTGGCCTCCTTGTTAGATGTTGATTGTCCTGGTGTGTGGACGGGTCGTTCGGGTGAGCGAATAACGGTGTGTGGCATGTGATGTCGTGTTGGGTTATGTGGCGTCTCTATGTGGAACGTCTTGGTTATATGTGCTTTTATGCTTATAGAACTGTGGATAGTTTTATTCTTATGCATGGTAGGCGGGTAAGTGGCCTTTGTGGTCTTGATGCCTTTAGGGCTTTGGGTTTTGTTGTCCTGTAGTATGCGATTTTATCCCGTGGTTTAGGCATGTGTAAGGATGTCGGTTGATACGTAAATTTGTATCTATGTATGTTGAAGGACGAGTATGTGGTCCGATGTGGTCATTTATGATCTTATGAGTTTTATATGTGCATGTGTTGCACTGGTTAAAGCTTTGGCTTTAAAATTGCATATGCGGGGCGAATTTTGGTTCCTCGGTAAAAGTCCGTAAATATGTATATAAGGGACGGATAATGGTCCTACGGTGAAAGTCTGTGAAGATATACGTTGGCTTTAGTCAATAAGGCATTAGTTGGGGTGGAGAATGGTCCTACAGTGAAAGTCTGTGAAGATATACGTTGGATCTGGTCAACAAGGCATTAGTTGGGATGGAGAATGGTCATACGGTGAAAGTTCATGAAGATGTGTGATGAGGGCGTATATGGTCCTTCGATGGAAATCCGAGAAGATGCACGAGTTGTGTGCGTTGTGTGTGTTGCACGGGTTGCGTGCGCTAAGTGTGTTGCACGGGTTGCGTGCGTTGTGTGTGTTGCACGGGTTGCGTACATTGTGTGGGTTGTACGGGTTGTGTGTGTTGCATTAAACAGGGACTGCGATCCTTCGGTAGAAGTTCGAGAAATTACATAGATTGCATAAACTGCATTGTGGGATGGATAGACCAATTTTTAAATTGTTTTAAGACGTGTGTGCATCGCGATCTAAAAATTATTTTTAAATTGTTTTCAGGGCTCCTGTGAGTGAGTTAAAAGATGATTTGTATTCTCGCTTTTTCGTTGCATGTGAAAGCTTGTTTTAAAGGCTTGAAAGATAGTCTAAAACTACACCTCGTTTTTTGTAGCATATTTAGCTTATATTGCATGTGTTGTCTAGTATCTGCTAAGCTTTGGCTCACGATATGAGATTTGAAATATTTTTCAAGTACCGGTCACGCAGGTTGATCCGAGGTTGCTGGAGCGGTGGAAGAGCTGTAGTCTTCTTTTTTGTTCTTTCTGTTATAAGTATGCTATAATATATTTTTCGGTGTTAGAACCGTGTAATGTAAGCCGTTTGGCAATTATGTACAATGTATGCATATTTATATTGAGAGTGTATTCTTAGGTTGGGTGTTATATTTGGTTGTTTGTGGGTATTTCACGTGACCCAGAGTTTGGGGCGTGACAATAACCGGATCATCTTAGAGAAGAGACTCGGATGCCACCCTATAGTGACATTAAATTCGATATTAGATCCAACGGGTTGATGATGCCCTGAGCTTATTTATATTTGGCACTAGCTATGTATTTTATTTATGATTTTTACGAATTATAAATGATCATGTGTTATCACTATTGTGGTGTTAGTTATTATTAATATGAGAGTTGATATATTGTGTACTTATCACTGATTTTAAAATTGTGTAAATTTATTCACAAACGATATTTAATGGCAAAATGTGAATTTGATAAAAGAAGATAAAATTTTTATACAATCATGTGATTTTATACTGCATTGTATGCCATGATTATATTTCAATTATAAATATTTTGAACATCTTATTTTAGAACTGTATTTTTCTATGTATACTTACAATTTATCGAGCTTTCGACTGATGTTATTTTTAATATTTTCAGGTGTTCAATAAAAAGACTAGTGAGGACTTCGTTGTGTTTTGAGGCCCAATACCAGTAATATTTAAAATTAATTTTTTGTTAACTTGTTGATTTTTAAAATTTAAAATTAATTTTTTGTTAACTTGTTGATTTTTAGTTAACTTGTATGTGAATGGTTATTTTAGCGGACGATTTGTATCCCACAGATATTATTTATTATTGTTTTATTAAAATTTTCAGCAAGTGTTAGAACTTTTTGCAATTCATAGCAATATTTGTTTTAGTTTCTAGATTTTCGTAACTATTGAGCCATGACCCGTAATTCACGGCCGATCATATCTCCAGATTTGGGGCATGACAAAAGTAAAATTAGAGCTTAGGTTTATCGTAACTTAGAAATTTTAGATCATATTATTTAGTTAGCGCATCATATCATTAGTTGAGGTCCACCGGCCTCCTAGAGTTTTATAAATTTCTATGTAACTATAAATAAATAATATGTTATAATATATATGTTATTTTGTTCAACTTAAAAGATGGTAGTTTGGGTCTAGCTTTAACAAAAAGGAAAAGGAAAGAAAAAAAAACAGATAGAGCAAATATTTCTTATTTGGTGGTGATACAAGAAAAACATGTGAAAATTGGGGTGTAGGGATGATTTATTTATTTATAGATAAATTGAGGGACACAAATGGTAGTTCTATTTAGTAGGTTAATTAGTTAAAAAAAATTTATATGTTAGGTTTTATAATAAATTATATTTGCGGGTTGAATTTACTATAATAGAATTATGAGTATGTCATGCTTAGAAATGTTTTCTGAGTCACGGTATAAAAAAATGAATGATAAATTTCAAGTAAAAAAAAAAGGTAATGGTAGGTATTTGTGTTTTAAGAAAATAATTAATCCTAATAATCAGAGTGTGCAGTAAAAGTGTGTATATTAATAATAATAATAATAATTGTTATTATTATTGTTGTTGTTGTTATTATTTCACGTGAGATTCTTGAAATTTTGGAGACGAAATTTTTTTAAGAGGAAAAAAATTTAACATCCTAAAATTTTCAAGTATTTTGTAATTAAATAATAATAATAATTAATTAATAGTGTTAATTGCATTAAAAATAATATATATTATAATTTTAGAATTTTGAATTTGTATTGATAGGATAAGAGAAGATAGAGATAACAAAATCGAATAATGTTAGTATTTTTATAAAAATATTTAATATTTTAAATGAAAAAAAAAAGATTTTTTTTTTGGGTTTTCCAAATTGTGACATATTAGTAAAAGATTTTTATACTCGCTTAACAAATTGGTTTCATTACCTTTTATTATATTACAATTATTGTTTCGGTTATAAAAGATGCACCTTAGTGTTTCGGTTACAAAGATTGTCTATAATTTCAAATTCTAGTTTGTCTTTTTAATGCTTTTGTATCTAGAAATTGCATATATGTGTTGGAAAATTGTAAGAAAAAATTAAATAATAAAAGTTAAATATATATTTACTTATTATTTATTATTGTGATAATATTTATGTTGTCTGTTACAAAATTTAAATAGGTAATTAAATAACCTATTCATGTTATAAAATAATTATGTTACTAATAACCCATTTTAATATCATACCGGTTATAAAATAAATTTTGTGATAATTTTAAGATTAATTGTCGCAATTTAATATGAAATTCTCAAAAACTCTATATAAAGAGACTAGCTTATTATTTTATAGTGAAAGGGAAAAAAATATAGAGATTAATATGTTGATAGAAGAGAAAGAGAAATAATGGGATTAGGAAAAACAAAGAAAAGAAATAATAAATTAAAATAAATGTTTAAATTTTTTGTAAAAAAAAAATCAAATTACATTAGGTAATAACTTATGTATTTTTTTTTTGAAAATGGTAAAATAATAATTTATGTTAATAAAACAAATATGAATATCTGCTAATAAATATTAATAACTGTTACATAATAAAGGTTATATATTAAGAAGTATTTTTGAGAGAGAGAGAGAGAGCAAGCGGATGACTCTAAAATTTTTGAAATTTAAAGCGAGTTTGAGAAATGAGATTTTAATATATTTTAAAATAAATTTAAAAATTAATTATAAGAATTTAAATTAATAAAATATATTTGTAATCATGTTTTAACAAAATTTAATTTATGAAAAAAATTAAATAAAATATAATACTACTTATACATCAAGTTTTTAACTTATACATTATTAGTTTTTTAATAATAAAATAATTTTTTTAGTCAATATTTTGTATTTGATTACAATTAGTAAAAATAGAATTAATATTTTAGTATTAAAAATTTATGATTTAAGTATATTATGAATCATAAATTTTATTTTTTATATTCTATTCATATTATTTTTTATTATATAATTATCGATAACTTAAAATAACATTAAAATTATTACAATTTAAAATAAATTAAACAAAAATAAGGTAGAAGAATTTAAAATCAAAAACATACAAATAAAATCAACGTGCTCCATCTAACATCATTTAGAAAAAATTTAAAATATATTTATATTAAATTTAAATACAATTGAGCCCTAAATTTTAACAAAAAATTAAATGCTTTAGGCGGCGGCCCTGGCTCACCTACCACTATGGCGGAAGAGAGAGAGGGAGAGAGAGAGAGAGCTATCTTAATCGGTATCTCTAATGGATTCTTGGGCAACATTTTGGTGTGGTCCACTTATTTAATTTAATCAGGTAAGTTTTTTATATTAAAAAGAGCGTATTCTCATGTTTTTTAACTTGTAGAATATGTTTTTCGGGTTATTTTAATGGAATTCTTATCTTGAGATAATGATACAAATTAAGTGGGAAACAAATATAAAATTAAGTAAATAATTGATAAGATTAACGGAGTAATTTAACTCAATTCTATAATATTTTATCATTTGAATTTTGATTAAGATAGGTAATGATCTTAATATTATTAATATAAAATGTTGAATAAAAATAAACAAATATCTTGAAATTGATAAAACATATATATTATTTGACCAAAAAAATGGTAAAATTGACAGGAGTGGTAGAATATTTTGATATGTTATTATTTATATATATTGTTTTGAATAAATAACGAACTTGATTAGACTAGGTATTTTATATTAAAAATAAAATAAATAAATATTAACATAATTTGATAATGATTTTTTAGAAAAAAAACAAATAGTAAAAATAAGGTTGGTATTTTATTTGATGTGTGGAAATTTACAGTATTTTAGTACATTCTAAGCATGTTTAATTTAATTGAATAAATTTCTAAATTAAAATAAAACAATTTATTCTTATATTTTTTTTGATGCGTAGGTTTTAATTTTGGGATTATTTTTCTTAAATTTGCATATTAAAATATTAATATTTGTTGATAAAACAAAGAATTAGATAATAAATAAGATTTAAATAGTTATTCGATAAGATTGAACCTTAATCTGATTATTACAAAATTTTAATATATTATCACTTGAATTTATATAGAGATAACTAACGATGTCGATTAGATTAAATATTTTAATATATATATATATATATATATATATATATATTAGTGGGGGTTAGCTTAATATTTAAATATTGTTTGAGTTGGCATTAATTAATATCAAACTTTTTATATATTTGCAAAATTCAAGTTGGTGGCCGATTCATTTTATTTACGCGTATATTCTTAGGACCCAAGTTAGTGGTTTTGCATGTTACGTATTTTTTAAAATCACTCCTGTCTTCAAATAGTTTTTGAAAATAAATAAAAATTTTAGAAATTATTTTCAATATAAAGATATAAATTTGTAATGCAAATCTCATGGCATATGAACTATTTTGACTCGTTCATACATTTTATGGAGCTTTTTGTCCACCACATCTAAATAGTGTGATTTGTGATATTCTATTTTGGGACCAAGTTAAAAATTCAGAGGGCACGCCCTCTACGGGTCGCTAAGAAAAATGCCTAACGTTACATTCGTATATGGTGACTCTAGTGTTCACCGATTTAAGAGACAACTCGGGTGTTGTTTGGTGACCTTAACCAGATCGTCTTAAAGAAGATACTCAGTCACCATCCTGTGGTGACTCTAAAATCGATATTGAATCCAATGGGCCGAAGATGCCATGAGCTTATTTATATTTGACACTGATTATGTATTTTATTTATGATTTTTCACGGATTATAGATGATCATGTGTTATCACCATTGTGGTGTTGTCTATTATTATTGTGAGATTTGATATATTGGGTACTTATCCCTAATTTTGAAATTGTGTGAATTTATTTACAAACGGTATTTAATGAAAAAATGTGAATTTAATAAAATAAGATAGAATTTTTATAGAAACATGTGATTTTATACTGCATTGTATGCTATAATTATGTTTCAATTATAGATATTTTGAACATCCTATTTTAGAACTATATTCTACTATGTATACTTACCATTCACCGAGCAATCAGTTGACGTTATTTTTAATATTTTCAGATATTCAATGAAAAGGCTAGTGATGACTTGGTTGTGTTTTGGAATCCAGTACAAGTGACCTCATAGGATTCATTTTGCATATCTAGTTAAAATTTAAAATAAATTTTCAATTAACTTGTTGACTTTTAGTTGACTTGTATGTGAATGGTTATTTTAGCGGGTGATTTGTATCACACAGATATTGTTTATTATCGTTTTACTAAAAATTTTAGCAGGTGTTAGACTTTTTTACGATTCATAGCATTTGTTTTAGTTTTTAAACTTTCGTGGCTATTGGGCCAAAGCCCATAACCCACGGCCGATCACGTCACGCCCCAAAACCTGAGTCATGTGAACCACAAAGAAAAATTCACTTTATGATTCCACGATCCACCAAAATCACTTGAGCCTAAATGGGTCCAAGAATGTAAGCCAAAGACGAATTAAAAACCTTTGAAAAACACACGTACGAAGGTTTATTTTTGATAAAAGAAGAACTCAAAAGAACAAAATCAGGGTCCCTAAAAGCCAAAATTTAAAGCAAAATAATCAAAATTTTCAAAAGTCAGCACAGACCACTCGAGCGGTCCTTGCCTATATATTGTTCTTCCCTTAGCCTGCAAAACAACCTAGAGTATGTTTTTACCGTTCGATAAACTGCTCGAGCGGCCCATCGAACGGTCTAACTCTAAACCATTTTTTTTCAAAACCCAATTTTTCAACACTTAACACTTAACCATTTTCTAGCTGTGTAATTTGGGCCTGGCTCGGCAGACTCTTTGCCAAATTTTCGGGCCGGGCCGAGCCTTGCTTTTTATTTGGGGTCGGTCTAGACCCTAGGGTTAAAGGACTCGAGCTTGGGCAACGGGCTCGAGCCCAGGCTTCTGGGCGGGCTTGACCAAGCCTGTGATATTTTGGTTTTTTTTTTTAATTTATAATACAATAGTAGTTTAATATATTAAGTTAAATTAAGAATTATAAACTTAAAATTTATTATATTATATAAGTCTGTAATTAATAATTTATTAATTTATATATTATAAACTAACTTATTCTCTACTTATAATAATAAATTTTTAAATTTTA